>LGRX02000831.1:0-78768 GCA_001247695.2 Cymbomonas tetramitiformis
TCTTGCCCAAAGATGGGGGATTGGGTCCCCATGGCAACAGGGGCCGCCGGAGGCCCTGGCCAATTTTCTGCGACGTCAGTAACAGAGGCCAGCGATGCGGTGGCTTGCCCGACGATGGGGGATCGGGTCCCCATGGCAACAAGGGCCGCCGGAGGCCCTGGCCAATTTTCTGCGACGTCAGTGACAGGGCCAGCGCAGCGGTGTCTTGCCCGACGATGGGGGATCGGGTCCCCATGGCAACAAGGGCCGCCGGAGGCCCTGGCCAATTTTCTGCGACGTCAGTAACAGGGGCCAGCGCAGCAGTGTCTTGCCCGACGATGGGGGATCGGGTCCCCATGGCAACAGGGGCCGCCGGAGGCCCTGGCCAAAATTCTGCGACACCAGCGACAGGGGCCAGCGTAGCGGTGGCAACGCCGGGGGGGCCGACGACTGAAGAACGGGCGGCAAGCGTAGGGATGTTGCGGCGACTGGCACAAGCAACGACTGAGCGAGCGTCACGAGCAGCTAGCTCTCCAGCTGCCGTGGATGTGCCACTAGCACAGCCAGCAGTAAACGCTGCTTCAGCGGGCCATGCAGGTTCTGCCCCAGCCGCCCAAGCAGGTGCTGTCCCAGCGGACCACGCAAGCGCCGCCCCAGCCGCCCACGCAGGCGCGGTCCCAGCGGCCCACGCAGGCGCTACCCCAGCGGCTCACGCAAGCGTCGCCCCAGCCGCTCACACAGGCGCTGCCCCAGCAGCCCACGCAGGCGCTACCCCGGCTGCGCACGCAGGCGCGGTCCCAGCGGCCCACGCAGGCGCTGCCCCATCGGCTCACGCAGGCGCCGCTCCAGCGGACCACGCAAGCGCCGCCCCAGCCGCCCACGCAGGCGCGGTCCCAGCGGCCCACGCAGGCGCTACCCCAGCGGCTCACGCAAGCGTCGCCCCAGCCGCTCCCGCAGGCGCTGCCCCGGCTGCGCACACAGGCGCTGTCCCAGCAGCCCACGCAGGCGCTGCCCCAGCGGCTCACGCAGGCGCCGCTCCAGCGGACCATGTTGTTGCTCAACCCAGCTACACTGACGTGTTCCCCCAATTGCCAACACCTGGCAACCCTCCAGCTCCAATGTCAGAGACAGGTGACTTAGCCAGTTCAGAATTGGTAACTGCACTGGAGGCACAAGGGTCTCGATTGCAGGCGGGAACACACTCTATCAGACAGCTGAGAGAGAGACACGGGTTACAGCCTGGGGACTTGCCTGTCCACAACCCGGACCCAGTTGCAACTGCCAGCTCAATCTCCGCACCAGCAGCTAGTTCATCATCCCGACCCTCGACAAAACGTCAACCGAAGGATTCAGGAGGGCTGTCGGAACAGGCCGTTCTTGGCAGGGTCCACCGCAGAAAGGAGCCAGACCAGACGGTGAGAGTGCTAAGGTGGACGGAGGATGTCAACTCCCTCTGGAGTGACCATAGTGGGGAGAGTGCTGGGTCACAGAGGAGCACCCCAGTCAGGCTGCAACTGGTGGCAGCAACCAGAAAGGAGAGGGAGGCCCTCATGTGCTGGTTCAACGCCGAACCTCGCACCCGGCATGGCCATATGCAGCTATACGCTGCCACGGTGGAGAACTTGCAGGATCTGAGGAGACAGGTGAGCTCGAGGGAGTACTCTCGCATGCTAAGGCATGATGCGCTCAGGCACAACGGAGGACTTCCAGTCAAGCACTTTGCTGGAATAAACTTCGAGCGGGCACGGGCCTTGGAGCCTGACGAGTATCCTGCTCAGAGCAACAGGTTTGCTGTGCTCCCTGTAGTTCCGTCAGATCAGTCAGCATCATTGGTGGCAGCACCCAGCAACAGCCAGTCAGCTCAGCGAAGGTTCCCTGAGGACGACCCCAGCAGCAGCAGCAGCAGCGGTAACGAATCGTCGTTCAGTGAAAAATCAGTATCACCAGAGCGGGGGCGCAGATACCGCGGCAGCAGCAGTGGCGACAGTGAAGAGCGGAGCAGAGGGCGGCGAAGATTCAAGAAGAAGAAGAAGAAGAAGAAGAAGAAGAAGTCCAAGAAGCCCAAGAAGCGAAGCAAGTTCACAGCTGAGGAGAAGGGAAAGGCTAGGGCTGTAGCGGTTGAGGAGAACCACCCCCTGACGCCAGAGATGGCGGTGAAACCCCTGCTGAAGGACAAGGCACTTAGAGACCAGGCCTTCGAGTGTCTGCCTGCGGAGAGACAGCGGGCTATAGCCAGTGCGAAGGCTGCAGGAGAAGAAGTGCACTGGGAGCAAGAGGGGTGGGAAGCTATGATGGCTGCCCAGAGGACAGTGCTGCAGGAGAGGAGTACCCCTCACCCGTTGCCAGTGCGTTCCCCCACACCGAAGGACACAGACTTGGTGTGGTACGAACACACCAAAGCCTTGCATCCAACGCTGAGTGAGGATGAGGCATGGCAGTTGGCGGTGCATAACCATTCTGGAGCCAGCACAGCGCAGACCTCGGGGACAGGAGGGGGAGTGTCGAGTTCAGTATCCTCAGCACAACCTTCGAGCTCGGAGACAGCAGCCTTGGAGGAGTGGAGATACCCCTCAGTTCCTATCACTGTGGAACAAGGCATCCGGGACCACGTGAGGGTGCACAACTCGGGGGTGGAGCAGTGTCGCTGTCATGAGTTATCGGACATAGGTCCCGTTTTAAACATTTCGTAGGTCCGTGAGCGGTCCGCACGGTCCGTGCTGAAACGTCGATAGGTCCGCGAGCGGTCCACACGGTCCAACCAAAAATTCAGTCGAACATCGGAACGAGGCTGAATTCATCTCATATATCGAGATCGATATAGGGCTGGAATTAACACACACACACACACACACAAATAGAGAGAGAGAGAGAGAGAGCTGAATTTAACACACATATATGGCCGGATTCAAGTCTTATACAGTATCGGGTAGGTCGAATTCACATAGGTCGAAGATTTCGGCATTATCGTCAAAATTATTAAATTCAAAGTAATGCGCATAATACTCTATGGGAGATAAAGTGCAAAATCAATACACACATAAATTAATGTACCATTACCCATAAACATGATTGTATAATAACTAAAAAGACAAATAAGACCAAGAGAAATATCTGATGTGCTGAATGCCGCATAGTAAAGTCGAGTGTGTTTTGTGAAGTGTCCCGGGAAGAAACCTCGAAACGAAACCGTCTGCAAATCCACATATATCATATCGACGAATAGGAGAAACGGACGGATGCATATTGATCTTGGATGCTCACGAATAGTTGTATTATGGGATAAGTCCCCCATATGTCCACGCGGCAGTCTGGGACCGGTACAATGGTGGCAGATTATGGATAGGTCCCGCATAGGTCCACACGGTCAGGGCCAGAATCGCCAATTCTGCTCACAGGTCCGATCGGAAACGCGCGACAGGTCCCCAATAGGTCCGAGGCACGATTTGGGGGGTCCGATAGGTCCAGGACCGGTCAATTAGGCCTTGACAGCGACACTGGGGTGGAGGAAGCTACCGCCATTGCAGCGAAGTATTCCAACTTAGCTGTGAGTTATGGGCACGCAAAGAACCATAGAGTTCGCGAGACCCTGCCCAGCCCAGTGATGTAGCTCATAAGCGACACAGGTCACACGGTACGCGAAGGCGCAGGGTGTGTCCGGTGTGGTCGCTTACTGCGATCGCCCGAGGGCCAGGTCCGGGTCACCCCTGGATTAATCTGGGATGTGATGCTGGGTTCCAACCGGACCTGTGTGCAGGTGCCTCTTTGTCAGGAGTGCACCAAGCCCCCCTGGACAGGAGCCTTAGCTCAGCTGCCCATCATTCCCACGCCCGATGTGACAACGCCACAATCTCAGCCGCGGAGTACCAGCGATCGGCAGCCTCCGCCGGATCCAGACCCTCCGTCCCGCAGAGACGCACCCGAGCAGGAACGTGGACCCTCGCCCCGCAGAGACGCGCCCGAGCAGGAACGTGGACCCCCACTACGGTCAGAGACCGATCCAGCACGATTGGAGCAGACACGGCTGAAGAAGCTGGAGGCAGAGGACAGACTCCTGAGTACTTTACGGAAGCTAAGGGAGCGCATCACTACGTACACGTGTCCTCTAGACCAGACAACGGGTGAGAAGTCATCTGGTCATCTGCTGCAGCCGTTAAAGCTTTTGATGAGGGAGCTACAAGATTACTTCAAGGAGCCGCAGGTGAAGAGGGCGCTGGCTATGAAGAAGATGGGCGAGGACGACGAGGGGAGTGAAGCCACGGTCACCACTGTCTCTGAAGAATTGCGTTTGATCATCAGAGATAGGGTGGAAGGATAAGTCCAGGGGTTACTGAATCAGAAGGTACTGACCGGTCAGATGAATACGCTGGACGATCTGATCGGTACCCTCGCTCGATCTTGCATCAGCGACGCTCACCTTAGTATTCTGCCCAGCATGTTGTCACGGTCTCGGCAGGCTTCTGGCAGGAACGCAGGGAGGAACGCGCGAACCTTCCACCACTCCCTGATGGAAGCCTTTGAGCTGCTGGAGTCCCTGCACAAACACGGGGTCACTGGGCCAGTTAGCCGAGCCTCTCTACCCGGCATCTTCCTCAGCGGTCTGACACCTGAGCTGCATGCGAGAGTGCACAAGGAGCTGCTAGGCAAAGTGGACTTCCATCACCACACACCTGCGAGGGCACTGCACGGGCAAAGCCTGCACGGCTTTCATTGTGTACGCACGGGGGATGATAGGCATGTGCACAACTGCAGGGGGTGGGGGCAGCTGGCCTTGGTACTGTATGGTTCCTATATCGCGCGAACTTGCGGAGTTCTCGCGTTTTAGGAACTATTCAAGGGCAGCCATCACACACCTGCGAGGGCACTGCACGGGCAAAGCCTGCACGGCTTTCATTGTGTACGCACGGGGGATGATAGGCATGTGCACAACTGCAGGGGGTGGGGGCAGCTGGCCTCGGTACTGTTTGGTTCCTATATCGCGCGAACTTGCGGAGTTCTCGCGTTTTAGGAACTATTCAAGGGCAGCCATCACACACCTGCGAGGGCACTGCACGGGCAAAGCATGCACGGCTTTCATTGTGTACGTGTAATGATAGGCATGTGCACAACTGCAGGGGGTGGGGCAGCTGGCCTCGGATGGTTCCTATATCGCGCGAACTTGCGGAGTTCTCGCGTTTAGGACCTATTCAAGGGCAGCCACCACACACCTGCGAGGGCACTGCACGGGCAACGCATTCACGGCTTTCATTGTGTACGTGTAATGCTAGCCATGTGCACAACTGCAGGGGGTACCACGACGCCACCCACGCGTTATGGCATGGCATGCTGGGAAGCAAAAAGCAAAGCACTGTCGCGCACATGATCCTGCGGTCATATGATGTAATGGCGATATCCATGTTAACATCGCATGGTAATTAATCGTGCTGTCCAAAAAGATCGAAGCCTAGTGGAGATGTCATACAGTAATCACTCATTAATAAGAAAACCCGCCAATAAGAAAGTAGCCAGCTTTTTTGATTTCTTCACAATATTTAACACATAACACTCCATATTTAAGATCTCTATATAAATAAGAAAGTTGCTAGGCTGACCTTAAATTCCTGTTTTCTTGAAATCGAGTGTTTACTGTATTTGTGATCGACAGCGCCTAGACCTCTGACCTTTATCGTCTTGGCATGAAGTAGATTACTTACTACCTCTGACCTTTATCGTCTTGGCATCAAGTGAATTCCCTAGGTCTACAGACCTAGTGGTCCTGTTCGTAAACTGTCATTCATACTGTCATTCATTCTGTCATTCTGTCATTCATTCTGTCATTCTGTCATTCTGTCATTCTGTCATTCTGTCATTCAATCAGCAGCAGCAGCAGCAGCAGCAAAGCGCGAATCCCAACGGACGGGGCAACCGCACGCGATCGCAGCCCTCCATTTTTCCCGTGAATTGACTCGTTTTCGCCACGACCGACACGCTTTGGCATTTTGATTTTAAATGGTCGTCGATTGGGACCCGCGCGCGATCGCAGCCCTTCGATCGCCTGCAGCGCGCTGACCAAACTGCTTCCATGGCGCTTCATTCGCGTTCTGGCGCAGAAGCGAAGCGCGTCTTTCAGAAATGCGAGCATCGTCGGAACAGAAATTGATCGCGCCGCGCCGTCCGTCGGATTTTTGTTTTCTCCGGTGGCAGCTCGCGCGGGACGCTGGCATTGGATGAATGACGATGACGTGGCATGCGCTGCTCGAGGTGCTCGCCGCATCATATGCTAAAATCTACGATGGATACCATAGTTAGACAGTTCTACTAATATACATCGCGATCGTATTGGAAAATGGATTGATAGCTCGCAATTGAGCGAGCACATCAGCCTAGTATATCAATTTGCATGGTGATTGCCATCCGCCATACGTATGATGATGTTCTTACTTACTCCGCGCGCGTGAGGCTGTGTGATGCAGGTGTTTTACGACGGAGGACAATCGCAGGACGACAGCGAGGTGCGTGATGCGTCATCGTCGTGCTCCGCTTTACAATGTTGCAAACGATACTGTATGCATGGATGCGAGTCGACCCAGCATGTGTGCAGCACCCATCGATCCATGTCAGGGCGCGCGGCTCGTGTCAATTCCGCGGTATGTTGCATGAAGAACTGCATCGAGGGACGCGACGACAAATGTAGATGGACGTGCGCCATGCGCAAATGGTGCAATATCAGATGGAGCGCTGGCGCTGCGACACCGTCCGCGTCGAATGATGTGCGCGCGTGTGAGACTGATGCAGGTCTTTTGCAACGGAGGACAATCGCAGGACGACAGCGAGGTGCGTGATGCGTTATCGTCGTGCTCCGCTTTACAATGTCGCAAACGATACTGCATGCATGGATGCGAGTCGACCCAGCATATGTGCAGCACCCATCGATCCATGTGAGGGCGCGCGGCTCGTCTCAATTCCGCGGTATGTTGCATGAAGAATTGCATCGAGGGACGCGACGACAAATGTAGATGGACGTGCGCCATGCGCAGATGGTGCAATATCAGATGGAGTGCTGGCGCTGCGACACCGTCCGCGTCGAATGATGTGCGCGCGTGTGAGACTGATGCAGGTCTTTTGCAACGGAGGACAATCGCAGGACGAAAGCGAGGTGCGTGATGCGTTATCGTCGTTATCGGCATGCTTGGGGTATTGTACTGCGAGAATGAACCGCAATCTCATTCAGATTTCACTCCGATGCTTATAATTATGTTGGATACCTACGTGCATGCATTGCGAACATCCACCATTCACACAAGAAGTATACCGCATTATAGCCGAGCGCATATGTCTATAGATTGTCTTACATCGAAGTATGATTGTGTCGTCATTATATATTGTACTGATGACGCATGCATGCATGCATGCATCGATCGTGAGGATGCTGTTCTCGCAATGGTGATATTGGTGTCCGCTGGCGGCATGCTTGCGGTATTATACTGCGAGAAAAAACCGCAATCTCATTCAGATGTCACCCCGATGCTTATATGTTGGTTACTTACATGCATGCATTGTGAACATCCACCATTCACACAAGAAGTATATAGTATCATATGCACCTTCGGTGCGAGGAATACGCAGATCATGCAATGTGCTCGTCAAAATGCCGGAAACTAATGGAAGTATGATTATGTCGTCATTATACATTGTACTGATGACGCATGCATGCATGCATGCATGCATCGATCGTGAGGATGCTGTTCTCGCAATGGTGATATTGGTGTCCGCTGGCGGCATGCTTTCGGTATTATACCGCAAGAAAGAACCGCAATCTCATTCAGATGTCACCCGGATGCTTATATGTTGGTTACTTACATGCATGCATTGTGAACATCCACCATTCACACAAAAAGTATATAGTATCATAGCCGAGCACATATGTCTATAGATTATCTTATATCGAAGTACATCACAAACACACAAACGCACGCGCACCCACCCACACAACGCACACGCCCGGCAGTATCATAACACGTGTTGTGCATGCACATCGATGCTTGATCGGCTAATGAAAGAGGTCGGGGTCCCATCATCAAGTTCGTGATGGTCTGGGTTCAATCCCCAGCGTCCTGCGTAAATGAAGTGTGCGTTCCCGTCATGATGGCTACACACACACACACACACGTCATCATCCTCATCATCAACAACATATTCATACATACATGCATGCATGCATACATACACACACACACACATACATGCATACATACAATACATGCAATCGGATGCCTCTGTTGCTTGGCACATATCGCACAATGCGTGGTGGTAAGGCAGAGTGAATACTATATACATACGTACATAAACACACACACACACACACACATCCATACTAAGCACACGCATGCACACGCATGCACACACACATGATCAGTCCAAGGATAAACACACACATGCACACACACATGCACCCATCGATGCACACACGCACACATCCAGGCTAGATATACATAAAGCGTGTCACTTCCAGCATACCTACATGCATACATACCTACACTATACATACATACCTACATATAGGAGTAGCTCTGCCTCGAGGCGCACGTGGAGCTAGAGTATCGGAGGAAGTGGAAGGGATGATGCGTGTGGGGTATGTGGTATCAAGCCTGTGCTATAAGTGCTGTATATAATGTATAATTTTCATCACGTGTGGATATGAAGTTTATCATTTTTATTGGTGGCAGGTGCCAGCGATTATTAGTATGCATTGGGTTGGTGTGATGGCCTCCAATGCGAGGGTATGCAGCATTCCGCTCACATAATAAATATATAATTTACTTCAAGCTTGGGCGGACAAAGACAAGTATGACATCCGTGATACAGTAGTAACAGTTGTTGTGGACATTGATGACCGTCATACATACATACATACATACATACATACATACATACATACATACATACATACATACATACATACACACATACACACATACACCCTGAGCACACGCACGCACACACATCACATGGCCGATGCTTTATTATCGGCGATGCTTCGATGCGCGCGCGCACACACACACATACATGATATATATAAAGTCAGCGCGTCACTTCCAGCATACCTACATGATTACATACCTACGCTATACATACATACCTACATATAGGAGTATGTATAAATCATACCCTTACACAGATACGCATATGCGGGTACCAATATCTGTGAAAAACTGCTAATGCTACCTTTGCCAAGACCGTGGTTTGTCATCGGATTCTGTGGCCAGTCATCCGAAGCTACCAGAGACATCGACTGAGGTAGACGGAGTTGTGATCCTGAGTTATGCCTGACACACATAACTAAAATAAATTTCACATTAGTACGTGGCGAATCCACTCTCACTCATCGCGACAGATGTTCGTCAAAGCGTGCGTACTGGACCAATAATTCAGGAGTTGAGCAGACCGGGTAAAGGATTATAAGTCCAATCCCGTTCAGCAGGGCCACTCCGTTTGCATTAAAACAAGCCCCCGGTGAAATAACTCCGGAAACATCCAAAGGGCTCCCCATGACCGCCTGCGAACCTCCGAAGTTGCTTCAGGAGGGGAGGAAGGGTTGGGTGCACAATATATAATAACTGTGGAAACGAACAGCAAACGATCAGTTATATATATATAAGGCCGAGAATCGTGCGATTATAAATTGTTAAATCGTGGGATCATCGTTCGCAAAGGCGTCGACGGCTAGCGCAAATAATCCGTAACGTAAACCTCGGATACCTTGAATCGTCACTCTGAAACACGATACGCAGAGATCAATCAGCGAATCCAGCGTCAATCTGTATCACGAAACGCAATTCATTGAACCTTGAATCGTCACTCTGCAATACGATACGCAATTCAAAGGGGGCTACATCCTAAGAACTGTAAGGCTATTGCCTAAGGTGAGGGACTAAAGTGGACTCAGTTCCCCCCAATATCCTAAAAACACCACGAGGGACGCCTCAAATCGGTGTAAGAAGACTGGTACCAGCAAGAAGCAACAACAACAAAGACATCAAAGACATCAAAGACATATACAAAGGTATGCCCGTTGTGAGGTCACAACTCTTTTAAGAGGGGAGATCTGTCAGGGTTATGACCGATGACACATGTGTCATACATGTCATACATGTCATACATGTCATACGTGTCATACCTGTCAGACATGTCATACCATGTCATGTCATGTCGAGTCATGTCATATATTATAATGACAGACAGTCGTCAGTACGGTCGACTATGACTGTACATGTCATCGAGATGATAAGTCACATCATCTATCATTTATTCAAGGAAAGACTTGAATGACACCTGTCATCGAGAGGCCGTATGTCGGACTCGAGGATGGCGAAGCAAGATACTATCTTGAAGTACCGAACGGTTCGGAGAAGAAATCATCTTCGCTTCTAGCATGTGCGGAACAAGCATGCGGGTATCATATGGCGAACGCATCATTCGTTCTGCCGATACTAGTCGTTCAACCAATGCCTCGGGTTCACAACCCAATAGCGGTACCATCTGTGAGATGGGGGGCATTCGGTATAGATGAGCTAGCGGTGTGCTAGAGCAGTATCTTCTGACGAAGTCTGCACTCATCACCCGCTCATAAGCTGTGCGCGTGTTTACTGTTCAATAAACACCTGCACTATCTTATTATATCATATATTTCTTAAGGCTCGCGACAGCGTCCTTATCATGTGGGGAGCTCGCCGCCGACCGGCTGAGGACGTGCTGAAGATCTTGCACACGTCCAACGTCGTCATAGCCGGGATGAGGGCGTTGACGTTTGTCGCCCAGGACGCGGAGAACCGTGAGCTGCGGGGCGGGGTCGGCGGTCTCGTCAATCTTCGTGTCCCGCAGCTTCGTCCAGAAGTGGAAAGTGTCGGGGTCCGTGGAGGCCTCGACGTGGTAGCGTAGGCGCTGTAAGGCGCAACGTCCATCGCGTGGGTGGACTCGAGCGGACTCCTGGTAGAGAGCCAGCGCCGTACCGTTGAGGACGCCCTTGAGGATGATGAATGAAGATGAGCTCGTTCAGGGACCAGTGGTACTCGAGGTACTCGTGCTCGAGGTCGAAGAGCTTGTCGTCGTACTCGTAGTGGGAGATGGGGGACAGTACGTGGCGAAGATTACCAAGAAGGACGGCGAAGTCGGTCTCGGAGTCAGGGCCGTCGAACGTGTAACCCTTCTGCGGCTTGAAGCCATGGGAGCGGAGGACCTTCACGAGTTCTTCACCGCAAGTGAAGGCGTAGTCCATCCTCTCGGAGTACTCGTACTGCTGTGACGCTCGGACTGGGGTGGACTCCCATACCGAGGCGTCTCGATGAAAATCGGCGGAGGTGGCAGCCAGCGAGATGAATTTCGGCTTGCTGATCAGCGCGGACATGCGCACCACCGGATCGGGATTTTGTCCCGGTGTGCGGGAACCCCTCTGTGGAGAAGGGGCCGCAGAGCCAGGGAGTGCAGAACCCGCAGGGGAGCCAGATGCAGCCGCGGCGGCACGCGCGGAGCGGATGGACTCCACCACAGGTCGAGGGCTTCGGCGGTTTGACACCATAGCTGGAAGCACGTAATCGGGAATGTTGGAATTTGCGTAAAAACAACAGGGCACAACTGTAGCCCAAATTGCCCACGGTTTGGTGATAAAATTTTGGGCGCGGCCGCGATCTTCAACGGTGGCCGAGGTCGAGATGTAGTTGCTGTCGTGAGGCTTAAACAGCTGCCGGCGACTTGCGGCGGTTTCCAGGAGTTTCGATGTGCCCTCCAAGGATCAAAAGTAATCAACGAACACCCACAAGTGGTGGCCGATAACCTGACAAGAAGTGAGAAATATATATGTGTAGATATATATGTCGAATGCGTGTAAGCAGAACAGTCTCGCAGGGGCAGGTGTTCTCGGATACTAAGATGATATAAAATACTAAGGTGAGTGTTTTATAGCACACCGATAACTGTGACAACGGACACTGGTGACATCTCAGGCTGAGGGGTGACAGACAGGAGGCCCACTGTGCCCCCCCCCTTACAGTGGGGTGGGCAAGATTGGGCTTCCCGTGAGCAACCCCGTAGGCGCAACCCCTTCCTCCCCTCCCTCCCTCATCACGCGCTCCCCCATCTCCCCAGGTCGCCCCTCCATACCCCCCTCTCATCGCGCGTGCTCCACGCTCACCATCTAGCCCGAGCGCCTTATTGTCGCCCCCCCGGGCTAAATATATACTCGCTTCCCCCTTCACGTCGCGCCGGCTTCTCCGGTACTCCGCTCGGGCTCGCTCCGGCAGACTAAGGCATTCATACGATGCGTGTTCATCGGCATCGCGTGGTGCATGTCCCTTTGTGGGAGATTTGGGGGCTCCCCTTTACCCCCCTTCCCACAATGTGTGTGGGGGGGGGCGGGGACCTAGGGTTGCGCCGCAGGCTTTGAATTACCTTACTTACTACTCTCGTCCCCAGAGTTTAGACGAGCCGCGCTTCGCGCGGCTACCCGCGATTCGATTCGAGGGCTGCGTTACTTGATGATTGTGGAGCTCGTCTAAACTCTGGTCTTTCTCGTCAAAGCCAGAATTTAGACGATAAATGTCCACCTTTTTCTTACGGACCTCGGCAGTCGGCAGCTCAACAACGTATTTCGCTCCCGATTGGCTCATGATGCCGATATGTTTATGGTCTGAGAGTTGAATATTTTGTTCATAATATCAGTAACTTTTGTTTTATCCGGCGAGTTCTCACTGCAACCTCAAGGACGTCAGCTTAAGCGCGTAGGCTTCTCGAAGATTGCGATACTTAATTCACGTGAACGTCATCTTCGCTAGTTCGTTGCATGAGCTATGGCGCTCGGAACCGAGCAAATGAAACTGTTTTGGTCCGGTAGCTTTTATTGCGGTGGCCAGTTCGTTTAGATGTGAATTGATCCAGCTCTGTATAATTTGCATAAGGTATTTTCACTTCCGTTAAAGTATTATTTTTTGTATCACCCACATAGAAGATGCCATTGGTCTCGTTAATACTATACCATGTCTTTGCACAAGAGAAAGTATTCAAAGTTAATCTCAATTTGGTTTGTGCTCGGTACAGTAATCGCTCACCTTTAAGGAAACTCGACGTTAAGGAAGCAGCCAGCGTTTGGGGGGGTACCCAAGTTGACGAAAATAGCTGGCTGGTCTTTTTTGCTAAGGAAATTCTCCACAATAAGGAAATTGGTTGCTGGCAGATCACCGAGAGTGGATTCTCTTAAATTCTATGAAAATAAGAAAATCCCGCTGAATTTTTTTTCGAATAAGCTGAAATTCAGCATATCAGCCGGGAAAACCTTGTGAGTCAAAAGTACGGCTCTCTGGGTCCATACTGTACAGTTGGTAACAGTGGTGGACTCTCTAAATTTTAAGAAAGCTGCTGGGCTGAGTTACGTGGACGTGGATGAGTTTAAGAAATTAGCTGGCTGGCTCGAAATCCGAAATTCCTTATTCTTAGCGATTCTCTTAGGACGCGACGCTGGCGGGGGGGGGGGTACCCCCAAGTCGACGGGAATGGCTGGCTGGCCCAAAATCTCCGGTTTTCTTAAAGGTGAGCGATTACTGTAACTTATCAGCTGAGTGGGTATGTTCATTTGCAAAACACGTGCGTCTCCATTGCTATTGTCTTCGGAAGACAAGAATAGCGTTCTTGTGCTAATTACGCTCATCTATATTAATATAACAATTATCTTTTATAGAATCAACAGTATCCCGATCTAAAGGAATTGGTTCTTCAATGTTTCCAGTACAAAGGTCATCGTAAAATTCTGGACGTTTGATATAATCATCTACAAGCAATTCTACATGAGCTTCTTTAATATCGGGGTATTGAAGTTTGGCTAAGCGTATCAATTCTTGACGGTCCATTGTAATATATAGAGAATAAATTTGAAAGCGTTAAATGTTTCCCAAACAGTAATATATATAATATAATTCAATATTGGCAACATTTAACGTCTTTCCGATTGTCGTTCAAAACTCGTCATTCTATCGGAATCTCTACCACTAATGGCATCGGCTAGGAATCTAGCTTCCGGCGGAGCCGTGTCGTAAGTCAATTTATAATCTGGGTCTATATTAACTCCAAAAATGCCATAGGGATTCAAATCTTCACTTATAGCGTTTGAAAATGTTGATGGTTCTGTGTTTCGTCTTGCCATACGAAGACCATGGTCAGCTGCAAAAGCACCTTGCACGACATCTAAACCAGTGCTCAATACATTCCCTATAGATTTCATAAGATTTAGTTTATTCACTTTATTGTTAGTTGGATATTGAAAGAACTGCGACAAGCTATGTTGATCAGGCACATACGATGATAACGTTGATTGTCTTTTCTCAGGAAAGTAATGAAATATATTTCTTTGTGAGTTTGCAGGTTTGTAAAGAGCACCGGCCGTTGTAGAATCTGTGACGGTTCTATGAATGTCATGGCGTCCACCACCAACTTGATGTGATAACGGCGATAAGAAAGGATTGAATGTAGTACTCTTTAATTTAAACTTATCGGCCACATGTATGGCCTTGGCACCTCCTAGAGAATATCCCATTGGTTCAATGTTGTGATTTGGATATTTCTGTCTTACTTTATCAAACACATCTTCAGCACGCAAGAATGACGGTCTATTTGATTCTTGGCCACGCAGTACTGACTTGATGTCAGTGACATCCTCATTTCTATACATAGGATTGCTGGATGCCCCATGGTAAGCAACATGCACTCTGTTGGCATCAGGATTGACAAGAACGGCAGCATCATAATTTGATAGCTCCCGATCTAATGCAAAGTTATTGTTTGGAATCTCGTTGTTGACAAATCGTTGTGCATTGGATATAGTTTGGTCCTCAAACGAATTTGGATAGTACAAATCAGGTTGATATTCTCGTGACCCTAAATATCCAGATGTTTGAACATGTAAAGCTTTTTCTCGGAGTTCTGGTGTGAATTGTTGTTCAATTTCAGAAGGTTGTAAGTTGACGCTTTCACGAAAAAGGGTGTTAATCATTGGCCCGTGTTTCCGGTCGTTGTTGACGATATTTGTTTTAAAAGGGACAGTTGAAACATCTTGTGGTTTATCCTTATATAACGTATCGTTTTTTTCGGGCTCTTTAAAGAATTTGGCAGCACTGAAAGACAAGTATGTTGGGCGACAGTAAATATTGGACTGATAGCTTTGATTACAAGGAATATTCATTACTATCCCGGCGAAAATCTCTCACGAGGAATGTTTCTAGTAGTCCTTTGACTTCGTTCTATATTTCCGACACCAGAACTTGAAGCAGCACTTTCAGCCGACCCGATACCATCCCCGTCGTCCATAAAGCTTTGAGCATCCCTTTGAAGACTTTCACTTTCCGATAGCCTGCCACGTCTTGCGAAAAATTGTGCACGTTGTTGACTTGGTGACGGCATTTCTTTATTAATTTCTTCAACTTCGTCATTTATAGCTGAATCTCTTTCTTGTTGACTACTCTCAATACGTTCTAAAGCCTGTTGATTTATGTCTTCTTGTGACACTATCGTCATCGGATTGGGCCTGGTTGTATCAATACCACTGCTATAGTCCTGAATGTCTCTTACTAATGGTTCCGTGTTTATGATTGAATTTCTCAAACTATTGTAGAATACCACACTGTTTTGACTCGGCATCGTTATCACGTAGTTGTTTTTAGCGAGTTTACCATATCCTCGGAACAGAGTGTCTGAACTTGAGCCGTTGGCAATTCCCATCATTTTCATACAATTGCGTCTTCCGACCTCATCGGTCAATATTGTTCTCATTAAAGTAATGTAGAAAAAAACCGTTATTTACTATTGCTCGGTCCGGGATTGTGATTGCCTGGTGCATGATTATTTGGAGCCACGACTGCTATACGACCAAAACGGCGTAATTGATTTCTTGATTTGCAATATCTCCGGGCACCGAGAGTTCGTCCTTTCGGGGGTTTATCTTTAAACCCGCAGTATGGTTTCATATATATTACCTATGATTTTCTTTTTTTCAACAACTTAATTTCAGGGTCAGGAATATCAACGAATTCATCCTCTTCCGATTTGTCATAGAATATCAACTGATACTTACGTTTACTTTTCCTTGATCGATTGAGCTTAAGATATCCTTTCAAAGTCTTTTGATAGTTTGGCGATTTCTTATCGCTAATGAACACATTAACTTCATAGTTGTCATAGTTTCTAGATGTCTTGGGAGCAGTATTACCTTCTATACCCTCTTTCTTCAACGCACGCTCAGATTTTGCGGCCTGCTTGTTTTCACTGTCAGTCTTGGTCCCACGAGTTTCTTTGGATGGTTTAGAAACAGGCCCTTGAACCTCTTTCAATTCTCTTGGTTTGTATTGTCGGCTTAAGGTATCACCGTCAGCGTCCTCTATTACGAAAGACAACCCCTTTCTACTTCGGACTTTGTACACCTGCGTAGACCATGTTTGACTCTCTTTATCAAATGTCTTCTTAGTCACACGTAATCTCACTCGATCGCCTGGTTTAATGTCTAACTTTTGTAAGAGTTTGGCAGTTTGATTGCGTTTCAACAAGACACTTCTAATAACACGATTCTTATTCATGTCATCAGGAGGGGTATCATTGATATTACCTTGGTTTACCGTTTCATTATAGTTCTCGACGATTGAGTCCAAATAGTCGACCCAATTGTTTCTACCTGTGCTCGCCTCATTGATATTAAATCTTCGTTTCAAAGTTTTGTTGAATCTTTCAATTTTACCTTGCCGAGTGTGGTCCTCTTTTTGAGACGTGTAATGTTTGATTCCTTTCTCTTTCAACAATGCTTGCACGGGTTTGTTCGTGAACTCGCTCCCTAAATCGGTACTTAGTGTATCCATTTTGGTTTCCTTTATCAATCGTCTCATGGCAGGAACGATACCCTCGACATCCTCCGATCGTTTATTGTTCTTGTCTCTGACGGTTTTGGATTTCAAAGCGATTGCATACGCTTTGTTAGTATTAACATTAACCGCCGTCAGAATCACGGCATATCCTTTGTTCACCGATTTGTCTTTGGGTATGAAGGCAAGGTCGGATTGTATAGAGACCTTATCGACTGGCCCATAGGTCGGAAAGTAATCTTTACGGGTTACACGTTTGGGTTGTGCCAAAACTTGTGATGTTTGTGTTTTGGAAATTGCAGATTTGACCTGAGACTCTGTGACTTTATAACCTTGTGCCTTAAGCTTTTTGGTGAATGCATTGGCACCGCTCATTCCGATCTTCGGGTCCAGATATAATTCTTGGAGTCTACTCTCAGATATTGGTTTACTTGTCATACTATATAATAGTGTTACATATAGTATACAATGACTTATCAAATCAAAGCTTACACAAAAAGTCAAGCACGGAAACTCGGTGTTAAGATCAGCCCATCAAATAATCAAAGCAAAAAGATTGATGTTTTCAAGGATGGTAAATTGATCGCTCAGGTCGGACAGCGAGGTGCTTCTGATTACCCTACATACATGGCCACTAAGGGTAAAGAGTATGCCGATGAACGACGTCGGTTGTACAAATTTAGACACAAGAAAGACCGCAATGTCGTCGGTAGCAATGGATACTATGCAGATCGATTATTATGGTAGCGTTAAATGTTGCCAGAATTGAATTATATTATATATATTAGTGTTTTGGAAACATTTACCGCTTTTACGACAATGGCAAAATGTCCCATGTCGTCCAATCAATGTTTCCTTTGTCATAACTGAAATTAAATGTCTTAGATTCCGATCTGACTTCTAACCCTAATGGCAACAATCTGTGATTGTTGCTTTTTGATTGATGTCTGATAACAAGGTTACTCATTTTGACTGGGTCGTTCCTTTGATTTAGAATCATATTTTTCATAACATTATGATTGATATGTTCTAGGTTTTCAGTACTCAAAGAGAAACCTTTTATCTTGGTCATACAATATTCATCGGCGAACTTCAGGCTGTATGACTTTGGTCCAGTGCTCAGGAATTCAATACACTTACCATGTTCTTTTTCCAATCCTTGAAGCTCACACTTAAGATAACCTAACCATGGCTGTCTATAACCAGTCCCGTGATATATATGATGGTTCTCTTCAGTTTCTATATATATAATAGAATCAGTATCAAAGTATAATACGTTTGAGAACCCGGTGGCTTCTATCAGCTCGTACAATTTCAATCGTCCATAGCTGGTTATGAACGCGGCCAACACCTCGTTCGTTGAAAACCGTGTGTCGGCATACACATCAGAATTCTCGGTAAAATTCATCAATACCATCTCATTCTCTTCAGATCCAATAAACTCATATTTACAATCGTACCTCTTATTACTGATTGTATTGTAGAACTCACCTGGATTTTGAATGACCTTACTTTTAGATTTGTTTGATCGTTCACCGAGTTTTCCATATAATATATTTTGCATGTCTTTAGCAACTTGTCTCATACCTGGATTGTATTTGATGTTTCGTTTGTCTAACTTGATACCTTCATGAAATTCAAAGTCTTTTATGAATGTATCTATGTCACCATCAGGTGGCCCTGACGACTCGGTCTTGAGTTTTAAAAACTTATCAATGTAAGCACCGAACAAATCAGTTGTAGTCTCCTTCCAATGTTTAATTTCATAGATGTCAAGAATCTTATATCCCTTTTCAATAGCCTTCTCCAATTCCACCGTGGTCCATGTTCCGACCATTTCATACAACGGAAAGATCAATTTGTTTGTAACGTGCGGTAACACACCAAACTTCAAATGTTTATTTGGTAGTATCTTACATTTAATCAATCCAAAGTATCCATGAATATCAAGGGATTTAACATCTCTAATAATCTCCGGGTGCCCTTTCGGGAACCGTTTGGTCTTCATTACCGAAGGATACATAGAGTTGAAGTCTTGATATCTGATATATTCATTGTCTTTGCATTTATAAAACAACTTGCCTAAATCAACTCTTGCACCATGATAGGAGTCTCTATCATGAATGGGAGAAGCTAAAATTTGTCTATCTAAGAATGCATTTCCAACATGTGAAGTTTTCAATTGAGCCACTTGTGAATCCCAGTCCGATTCCCATATATATACAAGATTGTAGCCAGCTGCCTTGATGTCCTCTAATCGTTTCATGGTTTGTCGATTAACTTCGCCAAATGTCATGCCCGATCTCCGACCCTGTTGATACTGAATATCATCTTTGTGATATTTCTTCAAATCGGCGTGAAACCAACTACCAAGAAATTCATATACGGTGTTTGTGTTCTTATCAAATCCATCTACATATATGTGTAACCCCGTATCTTTGAGTTTATAGTTTCGTTTACCATCCAAATCTATGACAAGCTTCGCCGACGTTGTGTGTACTATATAGTCCAACCATTGATTCTCTTTGATAGAGGCATTCTGCGATTTGGTCAGTGATTGTAGTATACCCACCGAGTCCTTGGGCATACACTCATTTCTCCATATGTTCACCGCCAATTGAGCTAATGTCAAATAACTGAATGGATCAAACTTGTTATCGGTAATCTTCAGAAAACAATCTCTGAAAGCGAAGACAGCTCGACGAAGAATCGTAACATCATCGTGACAATATCTCGCAAGCTCTTTTGGATGTTCAAAAATACAACATTTACTCTTTTTCTCAAACCACCAATGATATAACTTTGTATAAGCTTCGGGTTGTAAGATTTCTGGATTGTAATATTTGATATCGGGATAAAGACCCATGTAGTGTTCGTTCTCTTTTGTATTGAAAAGATGTGGATAATATCCCTTCGTGATTTCATGTTCAAAACCGAACATTTCCGGAAGAGCATGTAATGGTCTTGACATAAACATATATGAGTCAATGAACCTCACGTTTCCAACTTTCATACATAGAATGTCGGCACCAATATATAATATATCTTGTGGAGGCTTTCTTTGGACATTGATGATATGTTCTACTATTAATCGGAAATCGAAGCGACTCCCGCAATGGGCGACGAAGGTATGATTATCATGTTTTTTCAAATATACCCATTCCAGAAAGTCATCTATTGTTTTGTGAATGACAAACGAACCGTCGTGATATTGGCTCTCGCAATGATTAACAATCAATCTGCCGTTGTCATTCATTGTTTCAAAATCAAAACAAACAATGGTTTTATAGTCCAATATGGATTTCGGCTCAACCTTGGTCATGTAACACTTGTGCTCATGCAGATTACAAACGATCTTACAATTAGGACATGACTTGTATCCACATATATGTTTCTCTTTAGAATTAAAGATAACATTACATAATTTACATTTGTGTACATTAGCACAGGTCACCAATTCCTTATGAAGATCATAACACTCTTCATTCATAAACTTACGATTGCATATCTCACAATGATGCCATTGTTTATTGCCTGATGACAATCGTGTATCCTTGTTTGCAAAGATGCATTTCTGAGACTTGCATTGAGAACATGATGGTCTATAGGTCTTGCCTTTGAAGCAATCAATCCTTGTAATCGGTTCATAGTGATTGTCATGTAAGAGTATGTGATAACTATCATTATAACTTGAATAGTCATTGTGTTCGTTAAAGTACGGCGGGTAATACATGATTGGATCACCACCAAGTCTTTCAGTGATACCCCACACAAATATATTAGTTTCATAATGTTTTTCTAAAATAGAAAAGTCTTCTATATTGATTCCATTTTGATCCATTTTCGGAAACAATTTCAAACGCAGCTGATTAGATATTGTTGAAATATTGCCTCTATGATTGCTGGCATCTCTTTTGAGTTGCTTCCATTTGTTTTCATATTGATTCTTTTTTATAAGATTATCACTCAACATCTTATCTAATTTTCGTTTCCTATGTAAAAGTTCCAAAGATTTGATACCACAATTGTTGCGAGATTCAATCTTAATCACACATTGCTTCAATCGCAATTCAACACTATTCTTCGGAGCTGCCGTACATTTGCTACCTTTACCTTCTGGTGGTTTGGAAGAGTAATATTCAACTTCGATATCTTTGGCAACCTCGACCGACTTTTTGCTGCTATCTCCACCCTTCGGACTTTGCAGCATCTCTTCAAATTTCGTCATCACATCTTGGCGATCTGAACCTTTGACCCACTTGGATGTGGTCCCATCTTCAAAAACCGCTCTCATTGAGATTTGTTGAGTTCCTTTTGATTTTTCAGGTAACCAATAGTTTAAACTGCTACCATCGGGACCAGCTCTTTCAAGAAACGTTGTAAAGGGAACCTTAAGTTTTTCAACATCGGTACTGAATTTCTTGATATGTCTTTTAGAATCTCCGACGGTATACTTATTGATTTCATCAAGTCTACTTTGTTCTTTGGCAGGTTTCTTACCTTGCTGCTTTGTCCACTGTCGTCTTGTAACTTTCTCAACCTTCTCTTTTGATTTCCGATACTTCTTCTTGTAATCACGTACAGCTTTCGTCCGATCGTCACCACTTAAATTTTTACTTTGTAAGTCTTCCCAATCTGCAGCAGTGAGCTTATGGCGTGCCTCAGGATTTTGCTTTCTCAATTTAGGGGGCATCTTCCTATACTATATAAATTATATTTTTGTGGCATCACCGCGACTTTTTTTCATTTGTTTTTTCATTTGTTTTTTCATTTTTATACGTTTCTCAATATCATCAATGGCTTTTCGATAATTTGAAACACCGGTGTACTCTTCGGTAGGTCGTTGAAATACTGGGTCACCTGTTATTGTACCAATGCTTGTTTGGTCTAAAGGTGCTACCATGATAGGAGCTATCCTACGAGGTGCTTTGGTCGGCAAAGCAGCATCTTTGACGGGCTGTTGATACACCGGTTGTCCTGATGGAGTACCATGGTCTAAGGCGGTTCTACTTTTTGCCTTCGGCTTTTTAACGACCGGACGACCACGCAAGCTTTTCAATTTATCTCCTTGTGTCATCTTACCCTTCTTTTTGATTCCGTGTTCTTGTCTATATTCTTGAGCACATTGCCTTAGTTTTGTAATCCAAGCCTCCTTGGTCATGTATATACTATACTAATATAAAATCACGCAAAATGTTTCCCGATCAGTAATATATATAATATAATTCAATATTGACAACATTTAACGTATTAGCGATTGTCTTAGGCCAGATCAAGAAATTTTATTTCTTAGGGTATCTTATAGTTACTTAATGCCAGTTAAAGGTCAGAAAATTACCGACCCAGATACACTTGAACGCCTACGATTGATGAGAGAGAAAGCTCTTGCCACTCGCCAAGCCAAAGCCAAACAAAAACAAGATGTCAAGATGGCCGAACAACTTAAGGAATCTCAAAAAGTTGCCGACGCACAAGAGACGATTAAGAAGGCAACGACAAAATCTCCTCAGCCAGAACCTCAGCCAGATTCCGAACCCGAACCCGAACCAGAAGTGGAACATATCGTTGTCAAGAAACCAAAAGCCCCTAAGAAGAAACCGAAAAAGCAGGTTGTCATCGTTGAATCTGATAGCTCTCAATCGGAAGAAGAACCTGAAGTGATCGTTAGGAAGTCTACTAGACGAAAGCAAAGCCGAGTTGCTTCTCAACCATCACCACCTCGAAAACGAGACGCGGAAATGGACCCGGGTTATGATAAGGCTAGACTAACGTTCGATCACCGCGACTGTAAATTTCACCATGGCCTCTACACCGTACCAGTTGATGGCACCAGCGAGGTTAAGAGCACATCCGGCTGGTGCCTCAAAGAGGCAATTACAATTCGACCAACTGGTGGCCACACCAGTGGCTGCGCTTTCGCAACAATCAGCGGCTGAAAAGAAGTTTGATTCCGATTCCGCAGCTTTTCTGGATGACCACCAGAAGATTGAAGCACTTGTGAGGGGAATTAAATCGAAGCTGTGTGGCAAGGGGGATGCCATTGACGAGTGGAGGTTTTGTGGTGACGAGTCGAATGCTCGTTCACTACTTGACTCCCTCGTTGAGGAGCTAACCTCTCGTCTCACGCGGTTTAACCCCCTCTTCGCACATGCTTTCCGGCTGTCCGACGCGACCGCCACAGTGATGCCAACTCCAAACAAACTCCTAAAGGAGTTATTGGAGTATCTCTGTGGCGGGCCAGCGCTCGCTTCAGTGCGGGAAGCTCACCGTTACTTCCCTGACGACGGCAAAGTAATTCTTACCGCCTTAGTCAGGGACGTAATGCCCGACCTTGAAGACTTTGACAAGACAGACTTCATTTTCACACCCACAGTAGAGGTCCCGGCAGGTGTAAACCCCAAGCAGTTCATCAAAGCGTTCACTGACGCAGTCAGTAACGCTTCGACTGACTTGGGGTAACACTCTAGCCTCGACATCTCGAGGGAAGATGCGGTCCGTCTGTTTCTTCGTCGCACTTGTCCCGTCACCTACAAACAGGTGCACGAGGACTATGCGATTGAGAAGGTCAAAACACAAGCTGAGCTGACCCTGGTGAGCTGTGGACTCGCGATTCAGCGAGTCTACAACACACTAGGGAAAACGAAGCAACTGACTAGCGCTTTCTATAATGATGCAGGACACCGCCACGGTGAACGTGGCGGTCTGGATTCCAGGGGAGCCCCTGACCTGCGCCCTCCCCGCCCGCGAGATGTATACTATCCTGCTCGGTCTTCCCACCCCTTTAAGGGGAAGGGGAAAAGTTTCCGATTCGCTGCCTCCCCCTTGCCGAAGGGGGGGAATTGGCCACAGGGAATCAGCAGGAAAGGCAAAGGCAAAGGCAAAGGCAAAGGCAAGAAGGGCAAGGGAAAATCGCATAGCAGCTATGCCGACCTGCTCTCAGTTCTGTGCAGTATGCTGTACCAGTAAGCTGAAGCAGAAGCCCTGTGGACACCATGACCAGTTGAGATCAGTGGCCATACAGCCCGGCCAGAAGTGGGCTGCTGACTTGACAGGACCTATTACCCCAGCTGGCTACAATGGCCACCTGTACCGATGCCAGTTCATTGACTATGTCAGCAGATTCATATTTGTGTACACCTTCGTCCAGAAATCAGAATACTACACCTGTCTGGTTCACTTCTACGGCAGCTTACATGCTATGGGATATGCACCACAGTCCATAACACTCCGTACAGACTGTGCTCCAGAGATGGGTGACCCCCAGTGTGTGGCTTTCTATCAAAAACACCGTATATTACACCAGAAGTCATCTCCTACAGTACATACAGACAACCCTCATGCAGAAAATGCCATTGGCAAGATATCAGACATGGCTAAGGCATTACTTCTGGCAGCTGGCATGCCCGAGGACTACTGGCCTCTGGCTGCCACCCATGCTGGCTTCATATGGAATATCTCTACTCACAAGAACATCTCTACAACACCATTTCATCAGATCAGAGGCTATCACTATGGCTATGCAAAACTGAAGGCCTTCGGCCAGAATTGCTATGTCATTATGTCTCAGCAGCAGAGGAACTCCAGACAGCCTGGCATGTCTAGGAAGTCCCAGCGGGCGGCCTGGTCGGGCCGTCTTGTCGGTGTATCAGTCAGCTCCCTGGCATATAAGATCCTGGATACTGAGACTAATATGATACACTATGTTGGTAAGCCTCACTGGATTCATAATCATCAGGACATGGGAGAGATATTGGGCTCCTTTCCAGACCCACATCAGGCAGAGCGGGAGTTTGATGCATCCTATGACAGACCACAGCCATTCAGTGACAGCTTTGACACAGCAGGCTCGAGGGTTCATGGTATTGGCTCTTTCTTTGACGGAGAGGAGTCACACGCATGTGTTCAGCTTATTCAGACAGATGGCACAGTTACCTGGACTATGGCAGTCAGATATGTATTACAGACATCAGATGGTCGGCACTACCGGGACCTTCTACACTATCTGGACTGCTACAGAAAGCTAAATGGCATCAATGAACACTATCCTATCTGGACTATTGTGAAGGCTCGTCAGACAATCAGAGCACCTATCTACAGTGCTATTCTCATCTCCACCCACAGAGGCAACAGGAGGCCCTACGGTGTCATCCTGGAACCCTGCACCGACGAGCCGGCTGGCTGGCACATTGATCTACCAGCCAACCTGATTATCTTTCCGTCCACACACTCAGCAGCTTACCTGCCCTTCTCTGACACCCTCAGCAGTGACCTCAGAGCAGAGTACATGTTTGGCAGTTTCAGCAGCATGGAGCAGTTTCTCTCTGATGCTCCTACCTCTACTATTACACATATGCTTGAGGTCTCGGCACCAGAGATTAAGCTACCTCACGGTGTCAGACAGGCCCTATCCTCACCACAGTCTGAAGACTGGCTGAAAGCTATGGATCAGGAGGTTGGTGATATGGTTAATCAGGAAAAGCTCAAGCTGGGGACACCTCCGGCTAATGCACAGTACCTTACTACACTATTTGTACTGTCTATGCCATTCAAACCTGACCCTACTGGTGCAGGCAAGCCCTATCAGATATTTAAAGCCCGTATGGCTGGTGACGGCAGCAGAACTACAGGCTATCTTCCGTGGGAGACCTCTTCAGCTACCCCAGAGATATCAGCTTTCAGACTGCTATTCATATTTGCAGCTCTATTCCAGCTGGTGGTGTCACATCTGGATGTGTCTCAGGCCTTTATGCATGCTAAGCTTGAGTTCCCCGTGTGGATTCAGTTTCCCTCTGGCTATACCTTTAAGGGCTACAGCTATGCCCTGCTCTCATATGCGCTGTACGGCCTCAAAATTGCCGGCGCATCATGGCAGAGGATGGTTAAACAGTTTATGCTCAGTTTCAAATACATGGGACAATCATTCAGACAGTCTACACATGATGCCTGTATCTATTACATCTACACGCCTACGGTTAAGGCTATGTGTGTGGTATATGTGGATGACTTTGGTATGGCCTGTTCCACGGCTCTTGAGAGGGCCTTCTGGACCGCTTTCAGAGCAACTTTTAAGGCCAAACACCTGGGTCCTATATCCTCTATCCTTCAGATGACAGTACAGCATGATGACCAGGGGGTGTACCTCAATCAGTCTCGACAGATTAAAGACCTTATGACAGCTAACAACATACCCGAGAGACCCTTCCGTACACCTATGGACTCTAAACTGGTGATATCAAAACCAGTAGACCCTGACCTCACTCTGGTAAAACCCTACCGGTCTATCCTTGGGTCCCTGCTCTGGCACAGCAGGACGTCACGGCCAGATATCTACTATGCAGTTATCTACCTGTCACAGTTTGTGGCCTGTCCCTCAGAGGACTCAATGAAGGCTCTTATCAGAATTGCACAGTATCTGGACTGCACAGCACACTACAGAATGGCCTTCTATTACCCTGAGAGGCCAGCACGGGTGCTCACACTGTTTGTGTACTCCGATGCTGACCTTGCCAGAGACCTGGAAAACTCAGCTAGATCATACTCTGGCATGGTGATATTCTTCTGTGGTATGATTCTACAGTACGGTACAGTCAGACAGACAATCACAGAAACATCTTCTACGGGTTCAGAATATGTTGCAGCATCTACTGCAGCTCAGCGGGTGGTGTCTCTCATGTTTATGCTGACAGAAATATTCGGCTATATACAACACCCTATTCAGGGACAGCCACCCTCTACTACTGGACTTGATTCTGAGATCACTGAGGCCGAGAGGGTCGCCACTGACATTGCATTCAGCTACCCTGGATTACAGCCGGGGACTCTCCTGACTAAACTCCTGGATTACACTACACCTACGGGTACAGGAGTCGGTGGTGTCAGGCCTGATGGCAAGTCAGTGACAGATGAGCTCGAGATTTATTCAGATTCAGACCGCAGGCCAGTGGACTATCAGAATATGAGAAGCACAGAATACCTTCCAGCTTCAGCAACCTGCCCCAGATTGGAGCTTCCGGTTCCTCTTCTCCTGGATAATGATGCATGCAGGTCTATCGCTGAAAATATCCCACTGTCCCAGAAGATCAAGCATGTTCTGGTCAGATTCCATATGCTCAGAGACTTTGTCAGACTGGGCTGGATCATATGCTGGAGGGTGCCTTCGGAGAAGAACTTGGCTGACCCCTACACCAAGCCAGTTCCTCCCACCAAGAACACCGTGCCCTACTTCAACATGCTCTTTGACAGCTACATGGATATGCAAAAGGCAGTGATTCAGGCTGCCAGATCTTTTGGATTTTCGACATGGAGGCCTACTCAGAAAGCAGCAGCATGATCTGACTGTGAGTACCCTCTGATTTGTCCTGTTTTGGGTTTTGTTTCTGACTGTGCTTTGCAGGTACTTTGTTGCAGGTACTTTATGATTTGGGTTTGAGAATATATGCAGAAAACAACCAACCGATAGAATGACAGTTAGCCTAGAGGTTTAGCAAGCATGCACAAGACCTGTTATGTGAATGTTGCATGCCGTACCTTGACTCCTACGACCTTATGTACCCTTCGGGGACCCGTGACCGGCACCTGTCTCGTACGTGAGAGCCTCTGCCTCCACCCGCTGTGACCCTCCCTACATCTTCCTTTGTCTGTAAGTCTGACGGTGACGGGGTGACCTGGACCTGCCTTCGGGTACTCCTTGTCATATCCCTGACGAAGCATCCGGCTGCATGACACCGCGGTGTGCGGACCTTCAGGGCACAGCAGCACTCTATTCCCCCGGTGGAGGATTGGCACTAGAGACAGGGAGCTGATAGGCCTGCCAGGACCGTGTGGACTTTGTCCAGCTTTTTGGGGTTTTCAGCCCTGGCAGGCATGATTGTGGTTTCTTCTGGTCTGGACTGGAGATTGGTATGAGTGTATTCATTCTGGTCTGCCCACCTCACTCGAGGTGGTGTGCTGGATTTGGCACGCCGACAGTGTCATCATCATCTGTGTCATCACCGATACGGTTCGACTACTATGACTTCTTCACTGTCATCAGCGCCATCTCCGATATCGACTTCGGTAGTCAGACAGTTCATAGCATCTGTCATTTCACATCTGACACCTTAGGGACTGTCATCACATTCTTTCGGCGGAAGCTATAACACTTCGTATTATCTTGTGTATAGCTTCACAGTTTCACGGTTGACATATGTGAGTGTTGCACTTGACTTGTAGTGCTTGACTGCGTGTTTGTTCACACAGTTTTTATATAGAGAGACGATTTCAGTGAGCGGCTGAAATACTGTGGACAGGTACCCATATACTTACTACCTCTGACCTTTATCGTCTTGGCATGAAGTAAATTTTCAATCAGCAGCAGCAGCAGCAAAGCTCGAATCCCAACGGCCGATACAGTCGAATGTTCCATCTCACGATCGCCAGACGCTAACGATGACAGTGCCACAACAGTCGCGTGTATGTACCACGACGCCACCCACGCGTTATGGCATGGCATGCTGGGAAGCAAAAACCAAAGCACTGTCGCGCACATGATCCTACGGTCAGATAGTGTAATGGCGAAAATGATTTAAACATCGCATGGCCGACGCGATGTTCGGAAATCGGATAGATTCGCTTTTACATTGCATAGCAGACGCGAGGATCGAGAAATGTCAAATCATTAATGGAATGGCAGACTCGATGTTCATGTTCGGATCTCTCGAGTGCGCCAAGTCGGCAAGATAAATAATCCCATCGACCGTCAGATGCGCCTAGTGGAGATCTTAATTTAAGATCGACCGGGCCTAGTACCTTAGTCAAGCAGCAGCAGCAGCAAAGCTCGAATCCCAACGGGCGACGCAGTCGAATGTTCGATCTCACGATCGCCAGACGCCAACGATGACAGTGCCACTGCAGTCGCGTACATTTATCGCGACGCCACCCACGCGTTATGGCATGGCATGCTGGGAAGCAAAAAGCGAAGCACTGTCGCGCACATGATCCTGCGTTCATATGATGTAATGGCGATATCCATGTTAACATCGCATGGTAATTAACCGTGCTGTCCAAAAAGATCGACGCCTAGTGGAGATCGCATATTTGTGATCGACAGCGCCTAGACCTCTGATCTTTATCGTCTTGGCATGAAGTGAATTACCTTACTTAGGCCTGTGCTACACCGAAACTTGGGAAAGCAAATGTGTTGATCGCAGCGATTTCATTGGCTCCTGTCGCGACTGTCATCCGGCGATGTCATGCGAGGTCATGCGAAGTCATTATTTGTGAAATGCCAAAAAGCAAATAATCGTCCAACATTTGGGACCTCGAATGTTGGACAACATTTGCACCAAATGTCACCCAAATGTCGCCTGCGACAAATCCTGGATCATCAGATCAAAACAACGGGAACGGTTCAGAGAGACCACCGGCTAGCTGGGGTGCGAAGATCGTGTATCGCTGGACTAGAATATGCTGCATTTTCCAATCACAGACACTGTTCAAGATCGGGTCGTCTAGTTTTCGACGTGGAAAATCTGCATTTATATTTTTCAAACGACACGGACGCGATCTGTACACACGAGCATGTTTTTATGATGTTGTCCACGTCGGACCGACGCGCGTTTGCCCGAAATATTCCTTTTTAAGTCGTTTCGCACGTTCGATCAGGCGAATGTCGATTTTAATCTGATCGCGCGGACTGTGATTTATAGATTTAATAACTCGTCTGAAAATGATCGCTGGGTCATATGGAGACTGTATGACCCGGCGAAACGAATCTTATTTGCTTCTCGACAGTGTACCGAAATCCAGTGTAGCACAGGCCTTACTTACTTACTTACCTTAGTCAATCGGCAGCAGCAACAAAGCTCGAATCCCAACGGGCGACGCAGTCGAATTTTCGATCCCACGATCGCCAGGCGCTAACGATGACAGTGCCACAACAGTCGCGTGTATGTACCGCGACGCCACCCACGCGTTATGGCATGGCATGCTGGGAAGCAAAAAGCAAAGCACTGTCGCGCACATGATCCTGCGGTCATATGATGTAATGGCGATATCCATGTTAACATCGCATGGTGATTAATCGTGCTGTCCAAAAAGATCGACGCCTAGTGGAGATCGCATATTTGTGATCGAGAGATCGACAGCGCCTAGTACTTAATCGGCAGCAGCAGCAGCAGCAGCAGCAGCAGCAAGCGCGAATCCCAACGGGCGACACAGACGAACTTCCGATCTCACGATCGCCAGACGCTAACGATGACAGTGCCACTGCAGTACATTTACCGCGACGCCACCCACGCGTCATCGCGTGGCATGTTGGGATGTAAAAAGAAAAGCACTGTCGCACACATGATCTTACGGTCAGATGGCCTAGTGGAGAGCTCTTTTTTGAGATCGCCTAATGAGAAGTTCATGGTGGCTACTTTGAAACCGTGGTATCGCGAAACCATGGTTTACAAATCGTGGTTTCGCGAAACCACGCTTTTCGCGATATTCCCCCGAATATTCCGCCTGGTGGCGCCTGGGTGGCGGGGGATATGCTGATCGCGTGTCACGTTCCCCCAAACCATGGTTTCGCGAAACTACGGTTTGAAAAGCGTGGTTTCGCGAAACCACGCTTTGGAAACTGTGGTTTCGGGATACCACGGTTTGGAAACTGTGGTTTCGCGATACCATGCCATCACGATGTCAGCAAATGTCGAATTGATATCTGAATTCGACATTCGGTCATCAGATTTCAGATTTCAGATTTCGTTCATCAGCTCGGGGCGTTCGAGTCGATCTTCAGATTTCCTAAATTCGATTTTCACATTATGCATCTGGATGACGATGGCTGACGTTCCCCCAAACCGTGGTCTCGCGAAACCACGGTTCAGAATTGTCTTACGTGATGGGACACGTCGGCAGACAGGCTGTCGCGGACGTGTACACAATATTCCTTTCCAAAACCATGGTTTTGGAGAAAACCATGAAAACCGAAACTGTGGTTTCGCGAAACCACAGTTTCGCGAAACCACGGTTTGGAGGCTACTTATTGGGTACACGATCAAAAAAATGCACAGAAGCGTGGGATCGAACGATCTGCCCATCGTGTCCGTGAACGCAGTGATGACAGTCGGACCAAAACCATGGTTTTCAAAGTAGCCACTAAACCATGAACTTCTCATAGAGATAATAGAGCTCTAAAGACAAGAGCGAACTAGCCCTTGCTTTTCTCCATCTTGATCTTCACAAAAAGAAATTTTCCCCACCGCAGTATACGGTGCCTCGGTGCCGGATGCTTGATTTTTTATTGCTCTCCACCAGCACACGGCTGTCGATCATGCTCAAATTGAAATAATAAATCCAAAAAGTTTTTTGGCAAGGGAAGAGTTTTTACTGTAAACTTTTGGTAAAAAAGAACATGAGATGGCCTGTCTGCGATACAGTACTGCTCTAGCATCCTGATAGTGCTGGAGCCAAATTCTGCAGTGATGTGTGTGTTTGAGACGAAGCCCAGACAATACCGCCTTGGAAAAACGAAACTGTTATTAGAAGTTCTCGAGGGAGCACCGTTCTTCAAGGCAAAAGCCAGTTGACTTCCGTACGCGCTTTGCTATCTGTCTTTCAGCTGCCCTTTGAAGGCTTTATTGCTTGTCTTGAACTGTCTCAACAGCCTGTTCTTATTTTTTCTCAAATAGTGGGTGCACACTTCCACCGGGTAGACACTGAACAGCTTGCATGCGGTCGAGCTGCAAGTATTTGGACGTTCCCGCACGATTCATTGAATATCATAGGCCAGTAGAGTGAGCAATCTAGGTATATTGTTATGACGAGCAGTGGTAGCTGAAATGAAGAACTCGTTCGCACGAAGTTCGATGAACTTTTCTTTCTCATCGCCAACAAGGCGTTCCGGAAGCACCGCCGCTCGCAAAAGCACAACGTCAAATTCCACCCGTCGTTCCTTTCCCAGCCAGGTGTGCAGACGTAATTATGCTCAGATAATTTGAATACGATTCGCCTCAAAATTCTCCGTCCACTTTATCAAAACACGCCAGTTGCAGGAACGCCCAGTTCGATTTCAACAGTCAACCATAATCCTTTCGTCGAACTCCCGATATCTTATTTGTACTCTTCATGAAGGAAACGCCTGAGTCCGCTCTCGTTCGAGCTCATTGTGCTTCACGCAGGTTGCAGAGGATGGTATGTCCTTGAACTCATGGTCCCTTGAGACCTTCACATACGGCGGTGCGGACTATCTCTTGGACAAACGAAACGACAAAGTTTATGCCGACTACGGTGAGGACGAAGGCCGGCCATTGCAGCTGGTTGGACGCCTTGCACAAGGCCAGTTGCTCAGAAGGTCTGAACGTTGGTCGTTCTTCCGGGTCCTCGATGACGAGCTGAAAGCAAACCGTCAGCAGCTCGTCGACCTCTTCAACAGGTGACAGCACGCAAGCCATCCTGCAAATATGCTCCCACATTCGGCTTAGAACTGTGATGAGAACTGTGCGCCTCCTTCGACGTAAGAGGTCCGTTGCTGTGTCACCTGCCTCGACGCGTGAAACCGAGTATGACACGTGCCCCGACGTGCGAGACGCAATGCGACCCCTCGGTCGATGGCAAAGACTCAACCGGGCTGGACCACTTAGCGTTGATGGGTTAGTCTCTATGGTCTTACCTGGCAACGCTGTGGTGACGCGTGGTAAACTTGCTCAGAGAATTTTATCAATGTGACAGAGGGACTTCGTACAGACGCGCCGCCCTCCTGCTGGGTGGTTCGACGGCAGGTACGATGTGGACAGGAGCGGTGCTCTGGAACGGCACGAGTTGAAGCGGCTATTTAAGGAGCTGTTGCCTTCCATCACAGTGGGCGAGGAGCGGTACCTCGAAGTCATGCTCGATGCCGACGGCGATGGTTCCGTCACGTACGCTGAGCTTGTCCGTTTTCTGAAGGACTGCAAGGCCGCAGAGGTGGGGACCGCACCTCTGGTTCAGGAGCTGACATATAAATATCAGGCAACCAGACCAGTGATTCAGGAGCACATGCACATACATTTACGGTGATTTTTCTCAGCTGACATAGCTTAAGTCAGAGGTTATTCAAGTAAGAAAGTTTTTAAAAGTGAGGGCCATTGATGTTCGACGTTTGCGATGTGCACACTTCCGGGCACACCTACACTGCTCCATCGATTCAAGTTCAAGAAATCAAAGCTGAAGTATCTGTTGCCTTTCTTAGACTTCGTTTTCCCAACAGGCCAGTCAGGGCTACTGCAAGTTGCCTTTTCACTCGTAGAACTGAATCGTAAGAGTGAGTGCTACCCGCTCTAGCCCTCAGATCTGAAGCCTCCGTCGTATACACAGGCGGCGGTGGCGACGCCTCCCGACCAAAACACGCAATCTTGGCTGCTATCCACTGGCCCGCAGCTTGCTGCAAAACGCCAGGAGCTAGTGTCTTTGTTCCGTAAATACGACACTAATTACAGGTGCACTTTAGCCTTGTGCAGACTCATGGCATGTCCCCATATTAGAACGGAGCAGTTCAGATCACGCTCCCACATAAATCCTGCATGCTCTCATTCCAGCAGCTTGTGGCTGGCCTTAGGAAATTCTGCAACTGTACCTATTTGTGGCCCACTACCACAGGCGATATCTGAATCCGAGATGAAGATTTGTAAAGTGTGCAGGCTTCACTTGCTGTGGTTCCTCTCCTTTCCTGAGGCTTTTCCCCTCGTCATGCCCTTCTTTGGAAGGCCTGCAGTGCCTACCTTGTGAAGTGAGAGCCCACAGCAAGCACCGATCATTACGGTGGTGGGCTTCGACCGGTGGGAGGGTGCAGTGGACACCTGACCCTGCTGCAGGTGAAGCGTCTGCTGCTGAAGCTGCTGCCGAAGCTGCCGGCAGAGCATTTGCGACAGGTGTCCAGGCATCCCTGCACAGTGGCGCTGCTACTATTCCCATAGGAGAACTCCGGTGCTAGCTCTGAGAATGCAGTTCTTTTCTGTGACTTCGGCGCGAATCGTTGCTGGCCCCTCCGTTGCTTTCCTTTGCTGCAGGCCTCGCTCCTTTCGTTTGATGGGCAAGGAGGTGACGATCAGACTCTAAAGCACATTCCTGTGATGAGGGAGCCCCGGATGCCTAGTGAAATGCTCTCCTCTTCCTGACTTGCCCTTTCGGAACATCTAAGAAAGTTCCTTTGCATTTTCTAGCATTCAGGCTCTCACTTGTCACTTAATCTATCTTTAGTTTCCTTGAACTCCCGATGCCGAAATGTCATTGATAACACCTCGATCAGCCTGTCAAATCAAAAGCATGCCCACTGTTGTGCCCCCCCTGGGCCTGATCGGCATGCCTATCTGCGTGGTCATGACACGTAGGTTTTGGCGCACCTTCGTGCCCACGACTTTAGCGGCAATGGCTTGTACAACATTAGTGAACTGGAGCAGCTGCTTGGTGTGTCTCGTCCACGGCGTAAGGGACGACTTCCAACGATGAGGGGGGAAAACACAGCGACAGGCACGGTGCCACACAGGGAACGGAAGGCTCGGTATGTGCCCGCTTTCCCATTGCTTCCCGGCCGATGTGCATGGAAATACGTGGAGCCGTTGATATCAAAAGTTCGTGATTTGCGTGAGCTGTTTTCAACACGCTTCGCTTATGGTTTATGAGGAAACTAAGCTTTGCTTTCTCCAACTGTCAACACCGCAAGGAGTTTGCACGGCTGGGACTATGTGCAGGTTGTGGTATGCGCTGTGGTGCTAGCTTGCACTTGCACCGCAGTATGGTGACGTCCTGGGAGTGGTGGTTGGGGTGACAAGAGCAGGGCCTCGGGGACAGCACTTAATGGCTATCACGAGTTCGATTCTTCCTCGGATTCTGACAGCCCAGGTGGATGCCACGTGATGTTATGCATCATTTTGATAGCTGGAATGGGCCCTTTGCGCAGCACAGTGTGCATGCGATATCCGATGGATCGGGGTCATTGCCCACTGCCATATGAACGTGACGTCAGCAGGAGTGGGCTTACCACACGATGTGATTCATATTTGCATTCCAGACAGCATCTTTACTGGGGGTGTCTGTGGCTAGTTGTGAAGTTCAATATCGAAGCTCTGAATGTATATGTTACGGTATGAGCAAGCCGCTGGTATATACCAGCCGAATTTGGTACAGGCCGGCCTGTACCAGTGCAATCGGCCTGTACCAGTACAGATATCGGTACAGGCCGGCCTGTACCGATGCTGCCTCATACCGTAACATATATATCGACCACAGCAAATCCTGGAGGATGAGTGAAAGCTTTGCGGTGCCGGGGCAGCGAGGGAAGAGCTCAGTGCACAGAAAAGATGCCAGGTCGATGAGGATGTGGGTGAGAGCGTGGGGAGAGAGAGCTCAGAGTGCAGTACTGGGAGATTTGGGGATGATGTGGGGAAAACACAGAAAGGAGCTGGCATCACAGCTACAGTCGCAGCAAAATATCGTCACGGCCACGTGTGCATGCCGTGCAGAACTCGGTGATGCTTCTTGTGCCCGCTACGATACCATCTCGTCTCGAGCTTATAATCTGTCAATAAAGCATCTGTGAGTAGCCCGCAAATGTAGTCATCAAGCGTTGACAGACTTATAATTAACTCCACTGAAAAACTAATAAATCCCGTGCATTTCGTTTTCCAACCTCGCCCTGACCTCGCTAGTCGAAACCGAGCTGTGTGCGCCTGCGAGGCTAAAAGTCACATATTAATTATAGATATGTGCCTTATCCAAGGGCATAATTTGGCCTTTGACTCCGCACACAAACTTATCCGCTTTGCAGCTCCGGCTGAGGTTCAGTAGATCTTGCAGATCATGAAGATCTGTTTTTTCAAAAAGGTGAAATGAGTAAAATGTTGCAACAGTCTTTCTACTCATAGAACCTGTCTATGCACGTGGAGTACATCTCTTAGGCCGTCTCACATATTAGGACCACCGGCGCTTGGTTGGACCCAAGCGGAAGCAAGGCGGATCCGCTTCGCTTTGGATCACGCGAATCCGTGGAAGAATTTGCGCTTCCCAGGCAACTTCTACTGTTATGGAAAGCTCCACTCGCCCATATTTTTCTTAGGAAGTTTATGGGCGGCAGCAGTCACTTTTGAAGTTGACGAGTATCAACATCGGAAGCGCCAATTGCGCCAAGCTCTCCCCCTTGCGGGATTTGTGATCATCCAAGCGACTGGGATAATTCTTCCGGGATGGTTGATACCAGTGATATTCTGAGTGTATTTACCTTATCGGCAGGTGTGATATATCATGAAATATATCGCAGGCGACCTCACAGCACTCTGTTTTTTTAACCTAGTTAACGTAACGCCTAGTTAACGTAACGTAACTAGGCGTTGCCTGGGAACGCATAGTTAACGTAACGTAACGCCTAGTTAACGTAACGCCTTTCAAAAATCGCAAAAGTTGCAAGCGACGAAAATTAAGCGTGATCTAACGGTCACTATTTCGGAAACGGGGTTTCCCGATTTTCCATCCGTCCATTTCATTCCTGATTCTGTCCGTCTCGATTTCAGGATAGATTTCTTGGGTACCATTCCCATCGAATTCTACAGTGGCAGATACTTATGAATTCTGTCAAGTCCGCCTGAGCCATTTGCAGGTTACTCAGCATCTGCCATGTGCTGTAAAGCGCCTTCCAATTCAAACCAAGCATTCACCATCCGCAGTAGAACATCAGCAGTAGCCACCTTGTGCGAATATCTTCTATCTTGAACTTAGCATCTGTCACTCGAATACAATGTAGAGCAGTGCCTCACAGCACCTGCCTGGTAGCACCTTTGACTTCTCCGATTTGGAGCAAGGTGGCGGTGATGGCCAGGAGGGAATGTCGAGCATGCGGGGGAGTGCGTGGCGCTCGCGCAGTGATAAGCCACTCTCCGAGCTCAGACAGGTTCTAGTTACTGCATGCTTGCAGAGTACCCCAGGTGGAAAGCATGCATCAGGGATGCGCACGCAGCACACAGAGCTGGGCATGAGGGGTTCTTCCTGTTCACCTGTGGGCAAGAAATTGTAATCTAGGGGGAGGATATCTCCTCGTAGCACAGGGAAGTGTATGTCATCTGGCATGAAGGATCAGGGCCGGGCAGGTAGAGATGACACTATCTCACAAAGGGCATCTATGTACATGTAGCTACAATGCAGGTGCCTGAATTGTTTGTGTAATCATTGACAGAATGCATGCCATGTCTGCCCTCGTCCACTCAGACTTGTGTGGCAGGTCATGTCTGCCCTCGTCCACTCAGACTTGTGTGGCTGGTCATGTCTGCCCTCGTCCACTCTGACTTGTGTGGCAGGTCATGTCTGCCCTCGTCCACTCTGACTTGTGTGACAGGTCATGTCTGCCCTCGTCCACTCTGACTTGTGTGGCATGTGCCTGGTGGTGTGGGGTGAGATCCGACCAGCAATCTCGTGACGCCCGCCATCAGGAGCATGGCAGGCATGGAAACCCGGCAAACAGCTGGACGCATGAGGAGTCGGGCATGAGGGAGCTTTCACCGCCCAAGCCGCCAGCCCACGATGAATGGCAATTTTACAGCACCCTGGAAGAGTACCTCAAGTCCAACGAAAGCACCTTCGACCGCCTCTTCGACCGGTACGGGATGTTCTTACCCAATAGGCATGACCGGATGATGCTCATGTCAAAGTTATGGTGGCTGTTATGATGTTGCCCGACATGCTTAGATTATGACGTGGATACCCGTTTTAAAATTATTTTTCAAAAGGGCCAGAATCATTCTCACTTAGAAATCCTTACCAACCAGCATGACCAGGCAAAGTAAAATTTGCAGAATCTGGTTCCTGAGACTTTACTAGAATCAAGGTTAGAAAATCCCACAATTTCACCTGGATTTTTTTTTCATTTGTGGGGACACTGCAACATTAAGTTGAGAATCTCATGTTTTTAACAGACATCGAGGCTTAAGAATTATACCTGGTATAACTATTCTCTCTTTGCTCGCTGCAATAGCAATGAAAGGAGAACAGGCCAAGAGAGAAGTCTCGCTCCCTTTCCAAAACCTCTACTCCCGGTGCCAGCTCGGCACGTGAGCCAAACTTGCATCTCATGAGGGCTCTGTGCATAAACCTTACATCTGGTGTTAGCTCTCCAGGTTGTTGGCCGAGCGACCAGTGGTTGCGCGTACGTGGCAGAGAGGACGAGATATTGTTGGGTGTCAGGCACTCCCGGTTGGAGAACGTGGCACAAGTGGTTGAGCACACAGAGCTGATGCGTCTTATGCACGCCCTCGTGCCGGCGCCCATGAGCGATGCAGAGCTGGGATATGTGGAGGTGATGCTGATGTCAGAGCCACGCCGGCACTTCCGTTGCAGCGACCTTGAGCGCCTTTTTGCTGACTGTGCAGCTGCAGAGCATGTGATTCGGTGAGTGTCTAGGTCAACAATTCTCGCTGGGGCTTGTTATTAGGGAACATCACTTCTCCTAGTACATTCCCTGCCTGCTGTCCCGTTAGCTGCGCGCTATCACCTACCATGCCTTCCAGCATCTTGCCCCTTTGCCATACTGTGAGTCTGGCCAATCCAAGCTCCATCGGAGATCATAGGGAGATAAAGCCTTAGACACTGTAGAGGGGAGCTTCTGTTGCAGGCTGCGGTTTGGGGCAGCAGAGATGGCGCTCGTGAAGCAAACTGCTGTGGATATGGAGGCACGCCTCGGAGCGGTGCAACCTTTTCCCGGCTGCCAGCACCTTGTGGCAGCACCCGCAACCGCCAATTCCCACCTCACGTCATGACAGCCTCGTAATGGAAGAGGATGACTGATCGCTTAGAACCACGGGGCTACGGCTGAGGGGATCAGGGAGGTTGGCTACTTTGGGGCAAACATGTGTGCAAAGTGCGGTAGTGCCTTGGGGCATTTCCCCACCGGTCCATGCTTATGTTGAGAATGATTGCAGTGCATGCCAGCATTTACTGCATCATGCTCGGTATTCATTGCCGATACATATGTATTTGTCGAAAATCCGAGCCCAAAGAACCGGACAGGCAGGCACCTATCCATCTGCACCGTCCGGAGCTCCCACCATCTTTTCTATCACAATGCGTACAGTATTGAGAAAGCTAGAGCAAGGCAACATAACCATAGTCAAAGTCTAATAGAATATCCATTCATAAACCAGATAAGGCTGCACACAGAAGGCGGCCCAAGAAGCAAGTCTGCAGCCAGGTCAGTCATCACTGTCATACTCACTGTCATCCCAGTCCACAGAGTAGGCCAATGATACGTGGTCCAGCTCAGAGGCATAATCGTAAGGTAACTCCATAGCCATTGCCAGTTTGTGCTTATTGTAAACATACAGCCTGTCCACATACATACCCACAGAGGAGTCCGTGTCCTCAATCACACTATGGGGCATGGCAAGACGGCCACACCACATCACACCTTACACATCATGTGAAATCCCAGTCAACCCTCCAGCCTCATCACCCAGCTGTCGCAATGCCCGCAAGATAGTGAACCGTTGAATAGTGAAATACGAATCCATAGCGACCTTAGGAGTGTACCATCCACCAACATCAGAGAGAACTGGGTGGGACCAATCATCGGTCCATATCCAATGGCCTAGAGACTTCCTGAGGCTACCATCACCATGGCAGGCAGCGTCACCCTGGTCAGGGAATGCCCTCGCGCAGGGCTTCTGGCATGCCCGGCCAAGCCCAGAGTGAGGCCCCGGGTACCAGCCAGAGGCCCGCCAAGGGTCACTGCAAAATATCAATTCCGACAGCAGGAACTCGCGGACCACATACTCCTTTAACAGCTGCACTGGGTGCACCTCCAGAGCCGGAATACTGCCAGGGGTGTAGAAACACTTCGGCTTCCAGGCATCGGCATTCTTGTCACACACCAGCGATCCCCGAATCTATGGGGGCAACTCCTCATCATTGTGGACCGCCAGCACATGGGGATGAGTAGGCATCGAGGGGGGCCTCCACCGGATAAAGAGCCCCCCCTCAGTCCACTCCACATTACAATGCACCTGGATGTGCTTCAAGGCACCTGGCCTTAGACAGCCGAAAGTCTGCACAACCATCTGAAGCAGCTGGTGCCGGCCAAAGCGCCGGGAAAGCACATAACCTGAATGGTAGATCTTATACCACTGGACCGGAGTCAAAGCCTGCTTGGCCAACGACAGCTACGTATGATGCGTGTCCAGGACCCCAGCAGCACTCGAACCAACGAATGCTTCGTCAGCTGCGGCAGGTGAAAGGGTGTACCGCCCCCCTCCAAGACTGGCACCTCCCTTAGCAAGTCCCGAAGCTCAGCATGCCAGGCTGTAAACTCCACAATATAGGTCCGGACCTCGAAGCTCAGCATGCCAGGCTGTAAACTCCGCAATATAGGTCCGGACCGTAGAGGAGTCCAGGCAGAAGGGACGGATCTGAGCAGCGTAAGCCGTATAACCCATCACATCCTGCACCGTGGCAAGCAAGCCATTTCCTGCAAACTTTGACAGAGAGTCCAAGAAATCCTGGGGCCCCTGGCGCTGCACCTCCGTGGTGCTAGCCCGGACCCACCAGGCCGGCATCTGAGGCACCAGCCGGGTCAAAGGAGCTGGAGAGGCGCCCCTCCAACCTGCTGCCAATACCCAACAGGGCCCACGGTGGACCAGCACATTGAGGCCCGGCTTCACCCCGGCGCATGCCACGCGCAAGAGGCAGGTGCATGTGAGACAACAACACCTAATCTCGCTGGGTGTCTTTGTACACTACGAGCACACATCTTCAACGGTCTCGCTCACCAGGAACACCAGCTGCCGAAGCATCTCCAGAGCGCTTTCTGCCAGACAGTAGGCAAGGGAAGTGCAACACCGCCACAGCCCACTTAGTCGCCACCAGTGCGGTGCTGCCTTGGGGGCAAACACGCGCAAAGTGGGGTGCTGCCTAGTGGTATGATTGGGGTCGGATGGAGCTCTGGTTTGAAACCCAGATAAAGGCACAGTTTTCACGGTCGATGGGACACAGAGTGGTGTCAGCTGGTGCCGTGAATGCAGGGGGAGGAAATATTTCGACGTACTCATGGCAGAGGAAAAGTGACAGCTGAGGAGATGCTGCACGCGCTACCCCGGAGCTTGAGTCCGCAGGAAGTGCGCATTGTGCTGGCCTATCTGCGGGCAGCCGGCGTCGGTGCCGGGGTGCACCTCACCGAGCGCCACCTTCACCAAGCACTTACGACCCCGGCCTATGACCAGAAGGACGCTGACATTCAGTCGCGAACTTCGGAGACCTGGGAGCTGTGCGAAGCGGCCCTGCCCAGTGGCATGACCGTGCTGCTGGACCCTCAATCAGGTTGTGCCGCCATCCTTCCCCCCCGCCTTCGCAGCATAATAAAATCGCACCTCGGATGACATTACACGATGTGCACGCTGGGTTAATGGTATGGGCACGAGCTGCGCCCGCAAGGTCTCCCTATTATCATACAGTGCATGCCCCTGAAGATCTTAGTATGAAAGCTGTGTATGCAACTCAACGATGCAGATTGTGGGCATGCGCAACCTTAGTGCTGCCCAGAGCAGTGCAGCGCATGTGGCCCCGAGGGCAGCGCCCGTGCGCCAAACATGCCTCGAGGATGTTGTGGTGGACCCAAGCGCCAAGGCTCAAAGAGCCTCGTCAAGTTTGCTATTTTAATGGATCTGCGGTGCGTAACACGCAGGCATGAGCTTCAGTGTTCCCAGATTGGGACCTAGGCATTGAGTGCGATATTTTGCCCACTCCCGATAATCAGCTAGGAGTTCCGGTGCTGGATGTCGATATCCAGATGCTGCTTTACTGGCTCTCTTGCGGTGCTTGGACTGCAGGCTGGGTATACGAAGAGCAGCGGGGAGAGGATCCTCCAGTGCCCCTGGGAGAGCTTCTCCGTGGACAGTTCAGCGCCATCGTGGATGACTGGGACTTCTTCTGTGCCCTGGACGGCGCGCTGGCCAATCACCCGCAACGGCTGAGGTACGAAGGGCGTGATCCCATGCCACGCAATCTATCACCCCGCTCAGAACCGAAAACATCAACGGGGACAGGAGGTCCTGACCTTCTCGGTTAAACCCGAGATCTCGCTGGCACGGTGGTTTGACTTCGTCCATGCCTCGGACACTCCGTGCACCAACACAGGCCAACCAGCTGGTGCAGCAGAGCCATTCACGTGCACCGCCATTAACCCAGACTTTCTAGTCAGTTCCAAAGAATTATATTTTCCTGACAAGCAGATTTCACTCTCCGACAGATACTACTTTCACAAGGAAGCCATATACCCTCCGGTAAATTCATCAATGCAGCGAACGGAAATTCTTCCATCCGATCCCCTTTTCAATGGCATACACCAGGCATCTCTAATCTGTCAAAAGGGAATTTTGAATGTATGTTTTAAGGGGCCTTACTCTTGACTGGGAGCACGCCCTGATGGTGGATGGGCACGGGATGCTGGCGGGTTCAGGGAGGCATTCCGGCGCCATGAGCTGGCGGGCAAGGGAGGCTCTGGAATGGTGGAAAGGTGGCGAGCTGGAGAGGTGTGGATCTCCTGTCTCGTAATGCGGCATCCTAGGGGGTGTGCATCATGTGCGCTCTTCCCGCGCTTGCCCTCCTGCATTGCGCGTGTGGCGCCCGGTGAGCGCAGGCTGCCCGGTGCTCTACCGAGTTAGGGGCCCAGCAATCGTAACACCCCGGGACGAGCCTCCGCCGGACCTCGTGTCGCCGTGCATCGCCTGCTGTTGCCCCTGGCAGCAGCGCAAAGCGGATTCAAAGACCAAATCCATAAACCGCGTTTGGCCGATGCTACATGCTCCCCTTTTGTTGTGGTTGACTTGGCTGACCTGTACCACCTGCGTCAAAGCAGGTCATGCTGGATGCCTCCCCGCGTGACCCTACACCTGGCGAGCTGCCATACGCGGAGGCCATGCTGGCGGCATGGGATGGTGCGGAGGACCTCACATGGCTAGAGCTGATGGCGCTGACCCATGAGTGTCGCACTGCGGAGGCCTCTGTAAGGTTGCACCGAGACCCGGAGCTCCTCAAGCTGTTGCACCGTGTTGGCCGACAGCTAGCACACTGCGCTCCTGAGGTGCAGCCCCTCCCTCATATGGGTGCGTAAAGTGACCAGCGGAGGATGAGCTTAAGAGGCCGCAATGTTGTCAGCAATAATGATTTGGACAGACTTGAATCATAGATGCCTGTGTCAATGTTCCCACCACTGCCCCGCACTGAGTTGGGCCCTCTGTTCCTCGTTTAGCTTCGCCCTCAAATCTGGGGGCGCACCACCACGCTGCGCGCACGGTCCAACTGAATGAAGTGAGTCCGCCATTTCACGCTCATTTTCGACATCCAGGGCGAGCCAAGCCTCTTGCGGTTGTGTGCCGTATCCAGACTTTGAGCGCCACCTCTGTGCAGCATCGAGGGTCCCCCTTGGTGAATGCTGCAAGCCCGGTCATGCAGAGGGACATGGTTCCGAGGCAGTGATCGCGGGCAGGGATCTTTGGTGGAGCAGGTGCGCCGAGCTTTTAGGAGCCGGGACAAGCGCGTGGAGGGGTTCCTGGAGTTGCCTCAAGTGCGCCGTGTCCTGCGGACAGTGATGCCACAGCTGCAGCCTGCGGATGGCCGTCGCCTGCTGGCTACGCTGCGGGCGGGAGACGTTCGCGGCACTGGGCTATACAGTGCCGGACAAGTCCTGCGTGCATTGGGAGGGGTTAGGCCGCACATCAGGCGCACCACACAACCCATGATAGCCACCGCCTTTCATGATCGACGGCAACTACTACCACATTCTCCGGCCTGGCACAGGCCTCCCGGTAGGCTCCCGTCTCTGACAATGGAGGTGAACTGGATGAGCCTGGCCGTCGCTGCTGGAAGGCCATTCTCAATGTGCACTCTGTTTTATCCTCTCGTTTCATGGGACCGGCATTTGAGGATTGTTGAACCAGTGAATTGTGTGCATCATAAATTGGTAAAGGTGATAAACGATTGTGGCCATTTGCGACATGTGCGATTTGTGAGCAGTGAGTGGATTATTCGCAACAATTAGTCTATGGGACATCTTATCAACTGATGAATGGTAGATGGGAGCATCGCCATTCTTTCGCGATCTTTGTAAATGGCTATATCATCCGTGCAAACTTATGAGGCACAACATAACCTTTGCCTTGTGATGACCAATCCTGCTCGAGGGGAATGCTGCAATCTGTATAGCTCAACCCCAGAGCCACACGAAACTCTTCCATCTTTTGGCCATCAAGCTCAACCCCAGAGCCACACGAAACCCTTCCATCTTTGGCCATCAAGCTCAACCCCAGAGCCACACGAAACCCTTCCATCTTTGGCCATCAAGCTCAACCCCAGAGCCACACAAACTCTTCCATCTTTTGGCCATCAAGCTCAACCCCAGAGCCACACGAAACTCTTCCATCTTTTGGCCATCAAGCTCAACCCCAGAGCCACACGAAACCCTTCCATCTTTTGGCCATCAAGCTCAACCCCAGAGCCACACGAAACTCTTCCATCTTTTGGCCATCAAGCTCAACCCCGGAGCCACACGAAACTCTTCCATCTTTTGGCCATCAAGCTCAACCCCAGAGCCACACGAAACTCTTCCATCTTTTGGCCATCAAGCTCAACCCCAAAGCCACACGAAACCCTTCCATCTTTTGGCCATGAAGCTCAACCCCAGAGCCACACGAAACCCTTCCATCTTTTGGCCATCAAGCTCAACCCCAAAGCCACACGAAACTCTTCCATCTTTGGCCATCAAGCTCAACCCGAGAGCCACACGAAACCCTTCCATCTTTTGGCCATCAAGCTCAACCCCAGAGCCACACGAAACCCTTCCATCTTTTGGCCATCAAGCTCAACCCCAGAGCCACACGAAACCCTTCCATCTTTTGGCCATGAAGCTCAACCCCAGAGCCACACGAAACCCTTCCATCTTTTGGCCATCAAGCTCAACCCGAGAGCCACACGAAACCCTTCCATCTTTTGGCCATCAAGCTCAACCCCGGAGCCACACGAAACTCTTCCATCTTTTGGCCATCAAGCTCAACCCCAGAGCCACACGAAACCCTTCCATCTTTTGGCCATCAAGCTCAACCCCGGAGCCACACGAAACTCTTCCATCTTTTGGCCATGAAGCTCAACCCCAGAGCCACACGAAACCCTTCCATCTTTTGGCCATCAAGCTCAACCCCAGAGCCACACGAAACTCTTCCATCTTTTGGCCATCAAGCTCAACCCCAGAGCCACACGAAACCCTATCATCTTTTGGCCATCAAGCTCAACTCATTCACGCCTTGGGCATTCCTCCTGCGACAGCCACAGAATTACCCGAAAAATGAAGGCGAGGATGTGGGTACAGCAGAAATTGCAGACGCCGAGCGTTGGTCCGAGCATGGCCAGGTGCCTGGTGCGCCTGGCTGGGCGGAGGACCGGGGTGCGGCGCGGAGGGATGCGCGGCATGAGCAGTATGAGGTGACCAGAGCTCGCAAGCGTGAGTGGTACAATGCCCGCACAGCCACCTCGAGGGTCCCATCCGTGCCGGGATCAACGAGACCACAACCCCCGGGGCTCGAATCGGACATGCAGGCGCTGGCGTCGCAGGTAACAAATCTACTTTGTGCATTTCTCTTAATCATGTTCAATCACATATGCCACAGCACACTGCGTGTGATTTCCATCAAAAGCATAGCTACAGGGGTTACTTTCCCCGTGCTAGGTGAGTCGATTGTTTTCTAAGAAGTACATTTAAGTCTCTCTGAGTCTGATCACAAAGGAACAGAGATGCCCTCGGTCGGGTGGGTAGGGCACAAAAGAAACAGAGCTACGGATCCTAAATACTGTCCGTGGCATCTCTCAACTGAACAGAGTAAAATCTTCACCTTGCGTGAATTTTCACAGCAGGAATATAGCTACGGCTCCGCACGCCAAGGATCCTAAATACTGCCCATGTCACTTCTGGATTCTCATACCGTCTCGATATGCCCGTATATTGTCAACAGATGTCCTCGGTTGTATTCTCTAAAGGAAACCACTAATATTCCAATTTTTCCCAAGTTGAATTTTTTTTCTTTCAGAAGAACAATCAAATTTGCCATGTCTCGGAGTCTCTCTGCAGCACACGATCCAAAAAGCTGAAGGCGCAGGCGAGTGCCCGGTAAGTCAGCCTCATCGTCCTTGCTGCTGCATTCTGGCGACAGGCTGCAGCCGCAGGCGAGTGCCCGCTTAGTCGGCCTCATCGTCCTTGCTGCTGCATTCTGGCGACAGGCTGCAGCCGCAGGCGAGTGCCCGGTAAGTCGGCGTGAGCGTCCTTGCTGCTGCGATCTGGCGACAGGCTGCAGCCGAAGACGAGTGCCCGCTTAGTCGGCCTCATCGTCCTTGCTGCTGCATTCTGGCTACACGCTGTAGCCGCAGGGGAGTGCCCAGTAAGTCGGCGTGAGCGTCCTTGCTGCTGCGATCTGGCTACAGGCTGCAGCCGCAGGCGAGTGCCCGGTTAGTCGGCCTCATCGTCCTTGCTGCTGCATTCTGGCGACAGGCTGCAGCCGCAGGCGAGTGCCCGCTTAGTCGGCCTCATCGTCCTTGCTGCTGCATTCTGGCGACAGGCTGCAGCCGCAGGGGAGTGCCTGAAGGATTTCACGTGAGACCCGTCCTTCAGGTCGAAGGAGATCACGTGAGACCCGTCCTGCAGGTCGAAGGAGATCACGCCTGGTGAGTCGCCAGTGTGACATGGAAAGGTAGAACCACCAGGTATGCGACATCTTCTTGAGGCTTGCGCGCGGAAAGGTAAATCATGAAAAGTTCCGGAAAAGGAAGGAAACAATCGGTGCAGATCAAGTGACTAGCATCACCACGGACGAAGGCGTAGTTACCCACGTCAAAGAACTCATCCAAGCAGCCTTTATGAATCACGGCTGCGCAAACGCGACAACGGACAAAACTCGGAGCTGAATCTTCGCACGAGATCGCCTGGCAGTAAGGTAAATTACTGCGGAAAAAACAACTGTTCTGTCGTAGTCGGTGTTGAGTACGGTGAACCATGTGAGTTGATACTTTATTGATACGACAGACCTTCTGGCCACAGGTCCCAAACGCACTGGAATCTGGTTTCGTCGTGTATTGCTCAAACGGCTCGATAACACCACAAAATCCGTAAGCAACGCGACCCGGGCATCCAACTAAGTTTCCCGTGCTACGAAGCTGAGATAAACGCTGACCGTAGGCAAAAGAGAGAATCTCCTCAATAATCGAAGAAATTAAAGGAGCCTCGACGTCGATCAAAGCACGGGACTCAGAACCAACGGAGACCTGCGACATCATCGTAGCAAAGGCCTGTACCAAAGAAGCTTCGCACGGTTCGCTCCAACGAGCATAGGCCACCACAGTGTCAACATGTGAAGCAAAGTGAAGGATACATCCCACCAGGTTAGGGTCTGCAGGAGCAGTCAACTCGCAACCAGAGAGTTTCTGTTCCAATCGGGATAAGTCCAGCTGTGACGCAGAATCAGTAAAAATTCCAGTAGAAGGTGGAGAGAGAGGCATGACGGCAAAGTCGGAATTAATACCAAAGCTTAAAATGAATTACGAAATTGCAGTTCACTCAGATTGGAACAGTTCCAACTGATTGCAGGAATGTTCTCCGCCGATTGTTTTGTCAGGAATGCTAGCTAGGATGAATGCAGCTGTGTCACGGTCTCGGCATGAATGTCATAACACTGGCACCGATGTCATACTCAGTATCATAGGCAAAACCAATCGGTCCGTCGATCTGAGAAGATCAGATCGGACGGTGCTGAATATCGCCTGCAGTAATCCGCATAAAAACACTTGGAACCCATCGCCTCTGCCGCTGAATTCCATCGCTTATAGCTAAACTGCTGGGAGAGCTGCTGCACCGCGGCCACCAGCTCTTCCACTCGCACGGGGAGAGAGCGCGTCTGTTGGGAGAGCTGCTGCACCGCGGCCACCAGCTCTTCCACTCGCACGGGGAGAGTGCGCGTCTGCTGGGAGAGCTGCTGCACCGCGGCCACCAGCTCTTCCACTCGCACGGTGAGAGTGCGCATCTGCTGGGAGAGCTGCTGCACCGCGGCCACCAGCTCTTCCACTCACACGGGGAGAGTGCGCATCTGCTGGGAGAGCTGCTGCACCGCGGCCACCAGCTCTTCCACTCGCACGGGGAGAGTGCGCATCTGCTGGGAGAGCTGCTGCACCGCGGCCACCAGCTCTTCCACTCGCACGGTGAGAGTGCGCGTCTGCTGGGAGAGCTGCTGCACCGTGGCCACCAGCTCTTCCACTCGCACGGGGAGAGAGCGCGTCTGCTGGGAGAGCTGCTGCACCGCGGCCACCAGCTCTTCCACTCGCACGGTGAGAGTGCGTGTCTGCTGGGAGAGCTGCTGCACCGCGGCCACCAGCTCTTCCACTCGCACGGTGAGAGTGCGCGTCTGCTGGGAGAGCTGCTGCACCGCGGCCACCAGCTCTTCCACTCGCACGGTGAGAGTGCGCATCTGTTGGGAGAGCTGCTGCACCGCGGCCACCAGCTCTTCCACTCGCACGGTGAGAGTGCGCATCTGCTGGGAGAGCTGCTGCACCGCGGCCACCAGCTCTTCCACTCGCATGGGGAGAGAGCGCGACTGCTGGGAGAGCTGCTGCACCGCAGCCACCAGCTCTTCCACTCGCACAGTGAGAGTGCGTGTCTGTTGGGAGAGCTGCTGCACCGCGGCCACCAGCTCTTCCACTCGCACGGTGAGAGTGCGCATCTGCTGGGAGAGCTGCTGCACCGCGGCCACCAGCTCTTCCACTCGTATGGGGAGAGAGCGCGTCTGCTGGGAGAGCTGCTGCACCGCGGCCACCAGCTCTTCCACTTGCACGGGGAGAGTGCGCGTCTGCTGGGAGAGCTGCTGCACCGTGGCCACCAGCTCTTCCACTCGCACGGTGAGAGTGCGCATCTGCTGGGAGAGCTGCTGCACCGCGGCCACCAGCTCTTCCACTCGCACGGGGAGGGTGCGCATCTGCTGGGAGAGCTGCTGCACCGCGGCCACCAGCTCTTCCACTCGCACGGTGAGAGTGCGCGTCTGCTGGGAGAGCTGCTGCACCGCGGCCACCAGCTCTTCCATTCGCTCGGTGAGAGTGCGCATCTGCTGGGAGAGCTGCTGCACCGCGGCCACCAGCTCTTCCACTCACGGTGAGAGTGCGCGTCTGCTGGGAGAGCTGCTGCACCGTGGCCACCAGCTCTTCCACTCGCATGCGCGTCTGCTGTCTGCTGGGAGAGCTGCTGCACCGCGGCCACCAGCTCTTCCACTCGCACGGGGAGAGTGCGCATCTGCTGGGAGAGCTGCTGCACCGCGGCCACCAGCTCTTCCACTCGCACGGTGAGAGTGCGCGTCTGCTGGGAGAGCTGCTGCACCGCGGCCACCAGCTCTTCCATTCGCTCGGTGAGAGTGCGCATCTGCTGGGAGAGCTGCTGCACCGCGGCCACCAGCTCTTCCACTCGCACGGTGAGAGTGCGCATCTGCTGGGAGAGCTGCTGCACCGTGGCCCCCAGCTCTTCCACTCGCACGGTGAGAGTGCGCATCTGCTGGGAGAGCTGCTGCACCGCGGCCACCAGCTCTTCCACTCGCACGGTGAGAGTGCGCATCTGCTGGGAGAGCTGCCGCACCGCGGCCACCAGTTTAGCTATAAGCGATGAGAATCAGCGACAGAGGCGATGAGTTTCAAGTGTTTTTATGCGGAATATGGTAGGCGTTATGCAGCACCGTCCGATCTGATCTGATTAGATCGACCCTTAGATTGCAGTTATTCTGACAGTGACATCGGATCTGAGAGTATGACACTGTTCTCGAGGGACTCTGACACTGTCACATCGAAACTCGGCCGCCTAGGATTGTGAGAGTTGAATAAAGCAATCGATGAAACAATTCCTGTTAATCAGTTGGAACTGTTCCAATCTGACTAGTTGCGGTAATTATTCTTGCTTTAAGCTTTTAGAAAATTCCGACTTTGCCGTCATGGCTTCGAAGTTAGCTCCCCCTTCTACTGGTATCTTTTCAGATGACTTTACTCAGTTGGACCTGGCTCGATTGGAACAGCTTCTTTCTTCTTACAAACTGGTGGCACCGGCGGACCCTAATTTGGTGGGCTGTATTCTACACTTTGCTTCTCGTGTCGACGACTTGGTTGCATATGCCCGTCGTGGTGAACCCTGTGAGGCCACGATTCTGCAGTCTTTTCACACTCTGATTTCACAGGTGTCGCCGGGCTCAGAGTCACGAGCTTTGATTGACGTCGAGGCACCTTTAATTCCTGGCATCGTTGAAGAGATGTTAACTTACGCGTACGGGATTCGTATCCGTCAGCTTCGTGAGCCTTCTTTTGGTTGTCCTGGACGTGTGGCGTACGGTTTCTGTGGCGAGGTGGATTGTTTTGAGCAGTACCGTACAACTCCCACTTCCAGTGCGTACGGGACATGTGGTCTCAAGATTTGCAGCGTGAATAAGGTCTCTACGCATATGGTACATCACAACCAGGAGCGATTGCGTCAGAATAACTGTTTTTTTCTGAGTGACCTTCCTTACTGTCGGGCGATTACATGCGAGAGCGAGTCGCAAGATTACGTACGTTGTCGCGTCTGCGCGGCTGTGATTCATAAAGAGTGTCTGGATGAATTCTTCGATGTTGGTAACTACGCCTTTTTCCGTGGAGACCGTAGTCATTTTATCTGTACGGATTGCTTTCTGCCTTTCCCTGAGCTCACGATGATGTATATTTCAGCGCGGAAGCCGCAGGAGGAGATCAACGTGTTGGTGATTCTACCCTTTCATGTTTCGCCCGCGAGTCAACGGGCGTACAGTCGTTTGCTGGAGACCTATAAGGGATTTGCAGGTCCGGAGTTGGCCTTTATGGGGGACTTCGATGAGCTGTCTGATGTGGACCCGGCCGGAGCGGATGATTCGTCCCCGCGAGTTTTGGAGCCTGCGCAGAACCGTTCAGTTGAGATGCGAACTCAGCTTCTGAGTAGCCTGAGCCGCACGCGATCACTTGTCAAAAAACGTCGGGTGGATCGACAGCGGGTAGTGAACCCAGTTCAGACGGTGGTTTGCAGCGGGGCAGTCCTATTCGGGCGGAACTGGTTGCTCAACTCAGTGCAGTTCGTTCTTTGAAGAAGTCCGTCCCCTTAACCTTGGCCGGTGCAGGACACGTGGGATCCTCGGCTGGGCTTATATCTGCTAGCGAGGCTGTCGCGCGATATGTCGCTCCTGGACTCCGCGCTGAGCAGCCTTCCCTTGGTGTCACCGCGACCGTACCGACATCTCAGTCTTCTAACTTACTTGGTGGAATATCTGCGGTCGAGCCCATCGCGCACGCGCTGCTACCGCCCGATCGTGGAGTCCGGCGTTTCGCGGAGAGTGAAGTACCTTTGGGAAGTTTCGGTCAGGCTGGTAATTACATCCATCCTGAACAGTTATCTGGTGGTCTTAATAATATAAATATTACGGCAACTGGCACTGGACACTTGGACACTAACGTTGCTTCTTTGATGCCTGGTGTAACGCCTACGACTACGGCACCGGGGCCACCCGCGACTGTACCAAGCGGAGGTAACGCACTGTCTTTCGAGGATCTTTTGAGCGCGGCTGTTGTTTCCCATGGCTTGACGGATTTAGTTACGGGAGCTATTGATGGTCTGACCCTGCGTGACCCGGCGAGTCCTTCTTACCCGGGTAGAGAGATGATGAAGAACTATTCTGGTAATAGTACTGACAGTGCGTCGCGCAAGCAGATGCAGCGTATTATGCAGAGCGACACGCTGGGTGCCAGTTCGGAGTTCCAGTACACTCCTTTTCAGGAGCTGGCCGGGGATCTGATTCAGGATGGGGCAACTTTGCGCGTTAAGGACAAACTTCAGTTCCCTCGCGTGGATCGTTTCCTGAGTTGGTGTAGGCGTCGATGTGAGGACTGGGAGCGTATTCGCGACAGTGGGATTGGGGTGTTCACTTATAACCCGGATCCCGCGAGTCCGTTTAAGGCGCACTATTGTACCGCAGTGATGATTGTTGCTCGTTATGAGTTCCTTATGGAACTGGTGGAGTACGTTCGGACTGAGATGCCCCACGTCCCGTTCGAGGCTACTTATGTCCTGATTACGTCGTACTATGTCATGGCACGCTGGACAAAGCAGCCTTTCACCACGGCGTTAAGTGAGGATCGTGACTTACTGCGATTGGGTTCCGAGAAGTTCACCACGGTGTCTGCTCACCGTGAGAACTTACGCCGTTTGGTGATGGAGTCCTTTCCCACGGTTGCTTTTCAGCGAGTCCTGGCCCGTACGGGTTATGTTCCTACTCCGATGGTGCAGGGGGCTGGTTTACTTCCGGCCCCCCTTCAGTCTGGTGTGCTGTCGCCCCCGTCTGGGGCTGGGGCAGTCGTGCCTCCGGTGGCCTCCCGCCCGTGCCCTCTCTGCGGCAGCAGCGAGCACAGCTATTATGCTGGGAACTACACCCATACGGGCAGTATTACCCGTGCGTGTAACCGAGTGAAGAGAGTGGACGGTGTCAAGATGAAGTGCGTGAAGAAGCACGCCTTTTCTGGTCCCTTGATGACACCGTGTGACTACACCGAGACCGTTTGAAGTCTCGGCAAGCAGTTAGCAGGTATACAAGACACAGAACCCTCCCCGTTACAGTCCGTTCTTTGGCCTTTGTCGTCCGAAACATCATCTGATGGCTTGGACACTGGTCCAGGCATCAGATCATTCTCCTGATGTCATTCCTGGGTCACTGGGCCACTGGGTCATTCTCCTGGAGTCCGCTATACAGCGGCCCTTTATGATTGGTTTCAACCTGGTGATGAGGCACTTCAGCAATCTTGTCGTGAAGGCCACCGCATGAACTTTGTGGCCAAGCCTGCTCGTTTTAAGCGGGACAACCACCCTACTTGCTATGAGCACGCCGACCGGTCTGAGGCAGACCTGCTCCGGTCGGCTGAGCGCGGGGTCTTGGAAGGGCCATTACATTATGAGCCCTGGTGTGTGACTCAAATTGGGTCTCTTTATTGTCCAGTGAAGGACAAGTTCCGAAACATCTGGAACGCCCGCACGTCTCGGGTTAATGAGTCCATGGCGCCGGCTCCTGCTGAGTATGACTACCTTCAGCCGGTGTTATCCTTGCAGCGACCCCGTTGCCTTCAGGGTGGGTGGGACCTGAAGGACGCCTTCTGGAATAATCCCCGTTGGCAGCCACATTGTGACTATATGGGGGTCCAACTGCCGTTGTCCAAGGACTTCTATTGGGCACGGTTTGACATGTTCAGGTTCTCGGATGCACCGAAGCACCAGGCCGAGATGGCTCAGGTCTTCAAGCGGGTCCTGAATGGTACCGTTCATGCTGACGGTCGCTCGGAGTGCACGGGGATCTTTGTGGACGACGGGCACAGTGTTTATGACCGTCAGCTTGGCAAGGTTGAGAGTGACCGGCGGGCTTTTGCGGAAATCGACCAGTTGGCTGCTCTTGGTGTTCAGGCGTCGGCACAGAAAACTTTCTTGCCGGCTTCAGTAAAAGAGTATGTGGGCCGGGAGATTCACTCCGAGAGTCAGACAGTGACGCTCTCGAAGGCTCGGGCTGAGAAGTATGGTGCCGCAGTGGGTGACTTGCTCCAGAAGTATCCACCAGGCGTTCAGGTACCCAGGCGTGAGTTGGCCGGTGTTATCGGCAAGCTTCAGTTTGTGGCTCCCCTTATTGTTGGTGGACAGAACATGCTATCTCCATTGTATGAGGCCCGTGACGCCTTTGTTAACCCCCTGGTGGCCTCCGCACCTGCCAAGATGCGGTGGGACGACGGGGTCTTTGTGCATTTGGATGATCGAGCTCGTGGAGAGCTTTCTCGCTTTGTGGGTCATATGGAGGATCGCCCTTCCAGGCGCTATTATTTGTATGAGGTGTCTGGCATGTGGCTGGGTCAGCATTCTGGGGACCGTGAGTACCTCACGGGACACTGGCAGACTCCCGAGGGGATCCTGGCGCCTACTATGGATGCGTCGGGATGGCAGGGGGGAATCGCCCTTCGGGACTGGCGGCACATCCTGTCATTCCCTCCGGATCAGTGTGCTCCTCATAAGAGCTCCAACTTCCGTGAGGCGAGTACAGCGGCGTCAGCGGCTGAATTACTGGGTCCGGCGCACCGTGGGGAATGCCTGCTTTTCCGTAGTGACAACTCTACCACGGTGTCGCTGATCAACAAGCAGGGTACTATGGCCCCAGCTCTTTGGGAGGTCGGTGAGCGAATCTTTAGTGCCACCCGTATGTATGATCTGGACCTCGCCTGTGAGCATATTCCTGGGGTGGAGAATGGCCTCTCGGATGGTCTCTCCCGTTATATGCGCCGGAAGGATTATTCTGACTGGCAGTACAGGAGGGACGAATTCCTCTCAGTTCAGTCAGAGTTGGTCAGATCCTTTACACTGGATGGTGGTGCGGACCCGGTGGGCACTAATGCTCACTTGCCCCGTTATTGCTCGGAGGTGGACAGCTTCTTGGCCCGTTCTTTGGCCGGTGAGGCGGTGTATGCTAACCCCGACTATGCCCTTATCCGGGGGTATCTGCTGCATTTCTTGCAGTGTCAGCGGGACTCGCCGTATGGCACGTCGGGTACCTTTGTAGTGCCGGTGTGGGACACTTATGACTGGTGGTACTTGGTGAAGGGGGGCCGGGTGCTTCGATATTACCCCCCTGACACTGAGTTGTTCACTACCCCGTCGTGGGAGCAGCTGGCGAATGCGGATGGCACTTATGGCTTTGGCTCCGGGCGCACCTTCCGGGGGCCGACCCGGTGGCCCGTGGTGGTCATTCACTTCCCCCCTTTGTTGCCTGCCAGGGGGAGCTCTCGAAGTGCTGCGGGAGCTGTTGTACCTGGTGACGGTGGCCCTTGGAGGGGAGTGCCAGTATTGTCAGGGGACGCCCAACGAGATCGTGTGCTGCTGTCTCAAATGCACCCGTCTGTTGTGCGTGGTGTGCTCCGGCGTTAAGCCGGGCCTTACGGCTCTGGTCCTTTGCGGTACCTGCTGGGTGGCGGCGGCTGGCTGGACGGGCCCATCGATGGGGGCATTGGCCCGTCTTGTGTCTCATATGGCGGCCCTGCGGGTGCGTGAAGGCACGACGGTGATTCAGCGCCGGGGGGTCCGGGACTTTCGGGACTTCTTGGTGCACGTTGCCGGGCACGACCTGCCGGCCTCCGTGCAGGATGTCATGGGGTATATCGCATATGCGGTGGAGGTCCGGCCGTTCAGGCTGGACTCCTCTACGGTGCGGAGCTACCTTACTGGTGTCACAGCATGGCATTATGAAATGCGGGACACGCTGGGCGAGGCGCCTATCCTGGAGGAGGACGGCAGCCCGCTCGTGTTGCGCATCCCAACTAAGCACCCCTCTGTGCGGGCGTTGCTAACGGTGTTGAACAAGCATTACAAGCGGCCGTCCAAGGCCAAGCGGGCTTGGACCCCGGCTGAGTGGCGCCGCATTTTCCACTTCGGCTTCGTCCTGAGTGGGCGTTCGGGCCGGTTCCAGCAGCTGGTGTATATGATGAAGACCTTTGGCTGCTTGAGGCCGGGGGCAGTGCGGTGGCTGCGTGTGTACTTTGACCTCTATTGGGAGGGTCCGTCGTTGTGCATTCACTGGAGGAAGCCTCCGGTGCCGACGGACCCTCATGTGCTGGTGGTGCACAATGATGAGGAGCTTTCCCCTTACATCCGGGGCTCCTTGGTGTTCGATAAGAATGCTGACGCCCGGAAGCCCAAGGAGTTCTTCATTCCGAGCGAGGTGCCGGCTCTGGGGGTATTCCCGGTGCAGATGTTGGAGGAGTATGTGGTCCGTGAGGGGCTGACCTCCGGCTCCTTGCTGTGTCGTGCGCCGAAAGGGGCATCGGGTTGGTACCCCGGGCCTTACTCCGGCTTTGGCCGGGCTTATCAGAAGGCTTTTGCTCGGGCTTTCCCCGGCCGGGATGATGCCTGCCACTACGGGGGTGGCTCCCCGAGGAAGTCTCTTGGTCAGTGGCTGTGGACTTATGGTTGGTCACACCGGGTTATCTCTGATGTGGGCGGTTGGTACACGCCTAAGGTGGCCATGGACCTGTATTTCACAACTCACAGGTTCACTATCTTGCGGGCATTGCGGCAGTTGGGGGCTGAAGCTGGGGGTGTGACTGTGACGCATTTCAGATGATGCGCCGGATGACTCCGCGCTTAATCTGCAGATCTTGACCCTTATGGAAGAGACCCTGAATGTGGAGGCGGGTTCTCTAGTGGGCATCGAGATGGATGGTTATTATGTTTATCACAAGTATCGGCTGGCTCGGGTGACGGACTTGCCCGACGAGGCCACTACGGATTCGGACTATGTGCTCTCGGATTATTCTGAGGATTGGCGGGACACTCTGGATGATGATGATGAAGATGATTGTGAATGGTGAGCTGCAGTGTGGCTGTGGCTCTAATGGTATTGTTTACTTTTGGGCTGGGCGTGGCGCCTGGCTATTGTGGTTATTTATTACTTCTGGAATTGAGTGGCTATTACCTGGTTATTATATATCTGGGTCTGGGCTCCTCGGCAATTGCTATGACTGGTGGTGCGTGTGATTCTGAATCTGCGCCTCTTTGTTTGGCTGGTGCCTGAATGTTTTATGCTTTACGGCCTAGCCGGCTTGGCTATTATCTGGTGGTTTATATGCTTCTGGATCTGGACTTGTTGGCCGTGGCTATTATCTGGTTATGTGTTTGATTCTGAATCTGCACTTCTTGATTATCTGGTGGTTTCTATGCTCCTGGACTTGGACTTTGCCTTGCAGTGTGCTCCGGGGTTGCCATTAACTGTGTGTGACAGGCCTGCTTATCCACCCTTATACTTTTATGGAGAGATGGTGGGAGCTCTGGACAGGCGGACGGATAGGACCACGCCTGTCCAGATTCGGTTCGGTTTTCACCAAACATATGTGTACAACTGCAGTGACCATATGCATCTGTACAACTGCAGTGACCAAAGCAATGAGTATATAAGCATGCAACGGCAGAAAAAGCTCTTCCTCTCGCACGGTGAGAGTGCGCGTCTGCTGGGAGAGCTGCTGCACCGCGGCCACCAGCTCTTCCACTCCCACGGTGAGAGTGCGCATCTGCTGGGAGAGCTGCTGCACCGCGGCCACCAGCTCTTCCACTCGCACGGTGAGAGTGCGCATCTGCTGGGAGAGCTGCCGCACCGCGGCCACCAGCTCTTCCACCGGGGGAGCAGCGCGTCTGCTGGGAGAGCTGCTGCACCGCGGCCACCAGCTCTTCCACTCGCACGGTGAGAGTGCGCGTCTGCTGGGAGAGCTGCTGCACCGCGGCCACCAGCTCTTCCACTCGCACGGGGAGAGTGCGCATCTGCTGGGAGAGCTGCTGCACCGCGGCCACCAGCTCTTCCACTCGCACGGTGAGAGTGCGCGTCTGCTGGGAGAGCTGCTGCACCGCGGCCACCAGCTCTTCCACTCGCACGGTGAGAGTGCGCGTCTGCTGGGAGAGCTGCTGCACCGCGGCCACCAGCTCTTCCACTCGCACGGTGAGAGTGCGTGTCTGCTGGGAGAGCTGCTGCACCGCGGCCACCAGCTCTTCCACTCGCATGGGGAGAGTGAGCGTCTGCTGGGAGAGCTGCTGCACCGCGGCCACCAGCTCTTCCACTCGCACGGTGAGAGTGCGCATCTGCTGGGAGAGCTGCTGCACCGCGGCCACCAGCTCTTCCACTCGCACGGGGAGGGTGCGCGTCTGCTGGGAGAGCTGCTGCACCGCGGCCACCAGCTCTTCCACTCGCACGGTGAGAGTGCGCATCTGATGGGAGAGCTGCTGCACCGCGGCCACCAGCTCTTCCACTCGCACGGTGAGAGTGCGCGTCTGCTGGGAGAGCTGCTGCACCGCGGCCACCAGCTCTTCCACTCGCACGGGGAGAGTGCGCATCTGCTGGGAGAGCTGCTGCACCGCGGCCACCAGCTCTTGCTCTCCGCGTCTTGGAACTCGTCAGGCGACGTTCAGCTCCCTGACTTCAAACCCTAAGTCTTGACTGCAGGGCCTATTTCAATGTCTTGTTTTTACAGTTTGCTCGCACAGCAGGGTGAAATCTTCACCTTGCGTTAAGTTTCTTTTCGAGCACAGCGTCTAACAGAGCTACGGCTCCGCAAGCTGCGGATCCTAGACTCTGCGCGCGTCTCTTTACCGTCACACCGTCTCAACCTCCCTGTATAGTGTCAACAGGTGTCATTGGCTCTGTTTGTCAGAGGAAACCACTAAATTTCCGCTTATTTCCAATTTGACCAAATTGTTGTCCAAATCAGCGCCATTCAGTATCAGGACTATAGCATGGAACTCAACGCCGTTTGCGGCACCTAATACAGCATGGAACAAACGTGCCATGCAGGGCAAGTATTATAGCATGGAACTCACCGCCATTCGGGTTTAGGATATAGCATGAAGCTCAAGAACCCTTCGGGGCAGGTAGTGTATAGCATAGAACTCAGCGTCATGTGGAGCAAATACTGTTGCATGGAAATCAAAGCCATTCGAGGGAAGTACTATAGCATGGATCTAAGTGTGGGACAAGGAAATAGCAGAGAACTCGAGCGCCATTCTAGGAGAGGACGATAGCGCAAACCACGCAAATAATGGGCGCCCACCTGGATTGCCACCGGCGCGTTGCTGAGCTGGTCACCATCAAGTGACACCGACAGCTGGTACGCGCCGCTGATGGTGGCCACAAATTCAAAGCGATAGTGGAAGCTGGTCACCGTGTTGAAGGTGAATGTGGTACCATTGAGCACCTCCTGATCGACCTTCACCGCCAGCTGCGACGCAGCATCGAGTGCCGCGTCCACACGATTGCTGTAGCGGTCGAGCACTACGACCGACAGGAGCAGCACATCGCCCGCAGGCGTGGCAGCGCACTCAGCCCCTGCCCCGCTGCACGCCTCCTCCACCAGCACTGCCACTCCACCCTCTGCTAAGTAGCTGGCGTTGGCGTGTGCGCTGCTCGGGGTCACCCAGATGCCATAGCTCTCCACCACCACCGCGCCGTTCATCTCCACTGTGCCACTGTAATCGCCGGCAATGGTGAAGGTTGGCGAGAACGTTAGGGTGGCGAGGTCCACCGCGGTGGCTGCCCCTGTCAGAGTGACCTGCGGTGCCCGGCCTCCCTCCCATGCGCCTAGAGGTGCTGCCTGGAGATATGGGCCCGCTCTAGCTAGCCCGTCGGATCATGCTGACGACATCCATCTCGGAACACTCTTCCCTGATTGAATTTGATCATGATCAATCTGGCTTGGCTAGTGTGTGCGACGAGGGAGCATGTTTGATTCAGCATCCGTGAAAGCGCCCGAGCCTCTACGATGAGATACAGTACTCAACGCGGGTCATGTCCGATTGCCTCACACTTGACCGCACTGTGACAACGCCTCAGACTTTGCCACAGACTCCTCAATTTTCCTCGGCCTCATTATAGGTTGCACCAAGACCCTCTCTACCTCCTAGACCCCATTATGTACATCCTCTACCGGGCCGGCAAGCACCTGTGGGAGATGCGGCCCACTGCTCCGCCTCTAGAGGACCTCCGACCACCTGCCAACTGCCAGCTGAAAATAGGCCGCCACTGCTGCAAACTGCTTGCAGGTGTGTGCTGATGCCTTGAAGCAAGCCTTGGACGCGGACGCGGCCAAGCAGGTGTGGCCCTCTTACACACGGCGCACAACGACGTGCAAAGCACGGGTATCCCGCACCTGTGGTGTGCCCACACTGGCATTTGCTGGAAGGTTGATTGCATATACAACGGAGTCTTTTGCGTCATCGAGCAGGTTGCCATAGGTGTCACGGATGATCACTGTGTACTCGGCGGCAGCTCCCGCCTCGATGCCCCAACTGCACACCGTCATTGCTGCACAAGTTACATTGCGCGCCACATCAATGACGTCGGTCATCAGTGCATCCGCTGCTGCCGGCGCAACCTGGAACAACAGGATCTCCACCGTGCCGGAGGCCGAGTTGGAGGGCCCACTCGCCAAGGTCACCTCGGCGTCGTGCACACCCTGCTCCACGCGCCACCACCTAAAAGTGAGCAACACCGTCATCCCACTGCCCCCTCGAAGCACATATTGGCATATCAAGGCGAGCCGGTGCTCCGTCCAATCGATTGCTCTCAAAAGCCCTTTAAGAACGAGATGGAACGCTGGGGCATTTTCTGGGTATTTGGAAAGGATGGGTAGGGGGAAGGGGGGAAGCGGACGCCCGAAGGGACACTGGGGGCATACTTTGCGCAGGCCCTGGCGCGTGAAGGAGTAGCGCCCCGCTATGTCCACGGCAATGTCTTGCCCGGCAACTTGCAGCAGGTCAGAGGCATTCAGCTCGCTCTTGACATTGCCATATCGGTCGTACAGCTGCACCTCAAATTCACCGTCTACTCTGCAATATGTGTCCACATTGCCAACTCCGCCGTGCTAAGATTCAAGATCAGATCGACACATAGGGCAGCTGCGTGGGACACTATCTGTGAGCGATGGACTTTGAAACGCGGAGGCGCGTGACACCCTGACTGAGAAGTGAAGAAACCCAGGCTGAGAAGTAAAATCCGATCAGTTGCAGATTGATCGGATGACTCGTGGTTCACATCACGTCACTTCTTTAGCACGCTTTCAACGGCCTGTGCGCATTTTAAGAATCTTGAACACTTCTGTTCGGAACGTGAGCTCACGATTGGCTGCCTTCCGCATCATCTCCTAAATCAACACATTCCCAGCGAGAGGGTCTGTGATCGCAGCTCATCTGCCTTTTGGTGATTTCAGAATTGCAAAGTGCACTTTCCCCTTTTGCTATGACCGATTTTACCACCGCCCTCATGCAATGAGCCGCGAGCACAGGCTTCAGCATCGACGGGCCTGCAGATCTGACCTAGGCAAAAATAGGGTTCGTTATCTCCTGACTCTCAGCTGGCACAGCACCACGCGTGTTTTGCTGCGTTCAGGTTTCGTCTGGGAATCCCCTCGGGCTCTGTTGGCAGGCAGCAGGTGGCAGCCCCAACAGCTATGAAGCTGCTGCTGCTCGTTTAGTGTGGAACAAGGCTGCGGAAATGGCAGGCTGTACCCGGCTACTACACTGCTGCACACTGCATCGGCGCTGCAGGTGGTATATGTGCCATTGTCACTCACAGCCACCACCCTGGACTGGCCAAAGTCTGCATACGCCGGCTCCACCTTGTACTTGAACGAGTATTGCTCTAGTTGCACCCCATCCACAAACACCAGCACCTGGCTCCTTCCACCGCCCGCACCCACGCTACCTATCAAAGCGCACAGATCCGAGGTCGGTGGAGTGCTTCCATCCACCGGGCAGCAATGGAAGCATGTTCCTCCGATCTACATTGCTTTGCCTCTGCAGGGAACGGATCAGCAATGCTAAACTCGCGACGCAGCAGCAAGGAGGGCAGCACGCTCTCAGTGGAGTGGCTGCGCCGGCTCCCCTCTCTCAAGAAGCCCCCCCAGGCCTCCTCTACCCAGGCCTCCTCGCTCGCGCACATTTGAGTTGCAAGGTCAAGAAGCGGAGGTGGCACACAGAACGGAGCGTGAGGGTGCGGCGCTGAGGGGTACATTGTACGAGCCTGGGCGGGTGTGGGCGGCGCCAAAGGAGTAAAGCGAGTTGTCGGGTGCGATGGGCGTGTATGTTGCAGTGCCATTGATCCGTGCGGTGCCGCCTTGCTCCTGGTCCTCGATGAGCACCCGCACCACGGCGGAGCCTCCACTTCCCGCATGCACGTATACCGTCACCTCGCTACCCGCATCAATGCGCCCGACCTGCATGCAGGTGGACTTCATCGTGCTGGGCACAGCCACCTCCGGGCATGGCGTGCAGTATGCATCTCCCTGAGCACCCCCGGTGCTACCCCAAGCCCCCCCACATTAGCTGGCAAAGCCACAACTGCGTCAGTGGAGCTCACAGCCGGTAGCATAGCATATCCTGAGTGCTCGACTGGGGTGCCTCGAGGCTGAAGAGGGGGAACCGGGGCTTGGCAGATACAACTCGAGGCTGAAGAGGGGGAGGGCGGCAGGGGCGCATCGAGGTTGTAGGAAGAGGGAGGATGGCAGGGGCACCTCGAGGCTGAAGGTGTTGCCGGTGCATGACACACAGGTACTCGAGTTCACGGCCGTGGTGGCGGGCGAGGCGGTGCCGGCGGGGCACAGTGCACATTCAGACGCATTTCTTGACACTGAGTATCTTCCACCCCCTGTCCAAGGTGTCCCACGGTGCCGGGTGCAGTGCGTTAGTCCCTGCACATCGCAAGCCAGGGCTGGTGGTGGCTGCCAGAAAGCTCCAACACCTCCCTCAACCCGAAAGTGTCCAAATCTTAGAATGGTCCTTTCGTTTTGCCCTCTTTTGAAAACTTGCTGAGGAGTGGAGGGCGCACGCCAACGCCCTGCATGATGCGTACCGCCATCTACCGTGCGCTCGCCGCCAGGCCCCCCCACATCCATTTGCCAGTGCATGAGCATGTGAGCCCTGCGCATGATTATCGCAGCAGGCCCCCCGTCGGGGTGAACCTCACCAGGGGTGGGTGCATCAGCCAGTGCGCAACAGTGAGGGAAGCTCTCTGCCATTGGATGGACTGGAAAGGCTCCGCACAGCCAGGTGTCCACACCATGAGGCAGGATAAGGCAGGATGAGGCAGGATGGGATCCCTTGTTCCACTTCCACACAAAGGAGAGCGGCCGGAGAAGAGCAGGGGTTGCGCAAGCAGGGTCACAGGGAGAAGGTGAGAGCTCCAAAACTGAGTGCGCCATTAGCTATCGCCCACAGGGCTCAAGCTCGCACAATGATCCTCAGAGCTGCTGTCTTCCACAACGAGAGGAGAAAGGTTGCAGGTATTGATGGGCATTTTGCCGGCTAGTGGCTAGGGTGTGGCAAGCAAGCCCGTACCGACATCTACAGAGAAGCCTCGACTTTGGGAAACACGGACACTTGGGAAGGTGGGAAGCATGCCAGCACCGCAAAGGAGCGAGCTGGAGGGTGACGGGCCCAAAGGAGGCCAAAAGGGGGGGGGCAGGAAGCACCGCAGGGGACACATGCGGCGGTGCTGTTGACGAAGTATCCATGCACACAGCTGCATGCAAGCCGATCCACGTCTTCACTCTGCGAGGGGCACTGCGTGCACGCGGCCGCCCCGGCAGAGCTGAAGGTGCCCTCCGCACACGTGGCGCACACCTCGGGGGACGTGGCTGCTGCTGAGGCTGAATACGTGCCCGCCCGGCAGCTCGTGCAGTTGTAGGAGTCCATGCTGGCAGAGTAGGTCCCCGCCGGGCACGCCTGTCGGTCCGTCCACTCTCAGCTCTCTGCCGCACGAAGCGCGCACACAAAGCCCCATACACAGAATGGCCCAAAGCATGGGAGCCAAGTTTAGCCTACCACCAGCTCGTAAATGAAAGAAGCAGGCAAGCGCAGGGCGGGGCTGCGACCCCATGCACACATGGCGCACGCCCTCAGGTGGAAACCAGTGTGTGCACCTACCACCTGGCGTAGCGCATCCGTCTCTGCAGTGCCCAAGATGCCACGATGGGCGCATGCTAGGGTCGCATAATGCAGTGTACCCAACATTAGCAGCATCTGAAATACTACTGAAATACTACTATCCGAGGAGGTAAATGGACACACTTGGGCATCCAGATCTGTGTGACACCTGGCAGGTGAAGCTGGCTGTGCCAGTGTCTGATCGCTGGAATCCTGACGGGCACTGGCACGACAGCCGGGATACATCCACCGCGTGCGCCGGGCAGGAGCTGCACGACGAGGCCCCCGCTGCGCTGTAGGTGCCTGGCCAATGCACTCCCCCCAAACCCGACCAACATCAGCCGGACCATCGCCCGAATCCCCTGCCCCACCCCCAGACACACACTGAGCGGCGTGAGGCCCGCTGACAAAAGCCAGCCCACCATCATCCCAGTGGATGTGAGAAGCATTCAAGAAGAGGGCGCGGCTGTGCTCTGACCCCCTCTTCCCCCTCTGCAGGAGGGCGCTCGCCTTGCCACCGATCACCAAATCACTTTGACTCTGAGAAAATGTTGCACTTTCTGGCGGCGAAGGGGCGTGCCCATGGGGATCGGGGTCGAAGGTGGTGGGATACCGTCGCTGCAGGAGAGGCACTTGGTGAAGGACCCTTGGCCGGCGAGTGCGTTGTAGGTGCCAGCTGGGCACTCAGTGCAGGCAGAGGAGTCGTACTGGCTGGAGTAAGTGCCGGCTGGGCAGGCGCTACATGTGAACGCAACACTGGCAGAGCCCGTGAGTCGCTGCGCCTCGCTGCTGATGGAGCTGCTGGAGGTCGCTGCACGCGTGTATCCAGGGGAGCAGCGGCACCGCTGTGAAGGGGGGGCGGGGCGAGTGGCGTGTGATCCACGTGGAGATGCGAGTAGAGGGAAGGGGCGGGAGGGCAGTGAACGGAGGAAAGAATCAGATCAACGTGGCCGATGTCAAATGGTGCTACAGGAAAGGTAAGCGCAATGTGCACCCTCTGCGCACGCTCTTCCTTCCGGTCGGAATGACCTTCCTCTACCCATTACCACGTTTTGATACACCAATATAATGCACAACGGTTGGTGTGGATTAAAACCACCACATCAGTGTAACTTTGGCGCGAAGCCCGATTGACTCTAGGAAACTAATGTCATTCGATGCAGACGAAATCGTTGGTGTGTACATTTTGGCCTGCACGTACCAAGCAGCAGAAGAGGGCTCCGAAGGGACCCAAATCAGCCTGGGGGACAGGACGAGGGTATTTGATGAATCTCAGTGCGAGCAGACATGAGACGCCCTCGCAGTGGGGGGGAGGAAAGCTTGCAAGAGGCAATGCAGGCCCCCACAAGCATGCCTCTGCAGGGGGAGGTGATGAGCGCCTCGGCCATCGCAGATGCAGAGAAGGGGCAGCCAAGTGCGCAGCTGAGATGGAGGCGGGGCAGTCTAACCACTCGGTCCACATCCTCAGCGCCCGAAGGGCATGCAACGCAGCTGCTGAAGGCGTCCCCACTGATGTAGCTTGACAAGCACGCCTGGCATCCATCTCAGCTCCACAACCAGCTACACATCCTCGATTAGCCGCTGCAAGTATGCCTCCATGAGTGGCAGTCATGTCATCGCGAGAGAGCCATGCGCGTTAGAGGAGCCTTCCAGAACGAGGGCCACGTGCACGACATGGCTGGGCAGTTAGGAGATGCGACTATGGTAACATGCTGTGATGAATGGCGAGATGAAAGATGATGTGTCAATACGATAACGGTGGGACAATGTCCAAAGTGCCAGGTGGCAGATCGGACGGAGCAGTGGCGGTGAGGTGGTGCGATGTCGAAATGTTGAGGTAATGAGATGATGGGGTGAGAAACTCTGCAGGAACATGCTCAGCACGCTGAGGCTGCGGCGCACCTGGCAGTCAGCTGATGAGTTCCGCCCGGTGTGGGGCTGCATGGTCCCCGCAGGGCACGAGGTGCAGCTGGTGGAGGCCGCCTCGAGGCTGCTGTAGCTCCCCTCCGGGCACACCGGGCACCACTGGGTTGCGTCGGTTCCACTGGTGTTCATATATCGGCCAAAGCTGCATGCTGCACACATCATGCCGTCGAGGTACTCCCCCGTGACGCACCCTCGGGTTGTCAGCCCCAGTGTGGCAGTCATCGGCTGCCCAAAATCAGCCCCCCTCAAGTCTCAGCCTCCAGAGGGCCTCCCCGTGCCCCTGCCACGCCGAGATGTGCACTACTGGTGCGTGATACAGGCACATTGGTCATGGCAGTTTATTTTGACGTCCTGCAAGCTGCCCGAAGAATCTATTTCCTGTGCAGGTGACGTCCCCCAGCTGCCCCGTGCCAGCGGCATCTGCTATACTCCAGGAAGTGATCCTTCACTTTTAGCTTTGAGCCAATTTTCACGCAATTAGGGACTGGGTTTGTGTGTGTATTCTCATACAAGCTCAATGACACTGTTGCCCATACATTAGACTCGTCATCTGAGCTGAAATGGGCATTGGAATTCTGAGCTAAGGTTGGCGATGCAGTTGCATTACAAAAGCTTGCAGTGAGCAGCTTGGGGCTGACTTCTCCTCCTGGCTTGACTGTTAGCACAAAAGATAACGGCTGTGAAATTGCTGTAACGAGCGAAAGCATCTTAGGGCTGGTGACTAATGCGCCCTTCTAAAACAAGGCGGCAAGTGGTTCTGCCACATTTCGGCAGCTCGGGTATTCCTCTTCACACATGGGCATATCTTGAAATTTTCTTCAGAATTCCTATTCCAATAATGCCGGAATTACAGGGGACTGGTGAGCCGTGAAAAGGCCCGCAAGGTGCCGCCAGAAACGTGGTGGAATGCGACTCCTCCACAAGCCTTAGCACGAGGATCGCCGGCCCTCTTGAGCAAAGAAAATGCAGGTGATGTGAACGAGGGCGTCAGCAAGTGTGAAATTTGTTAAAACCCTAGAATGTGCCAACACAGCCACCTAAGTGTGTGAGGAAATCTATAGGGTGATTTACTGCCTTCTGAACTTCTGGAGCTGTGTGTAAAAGGCCTGGCTCACACACATCACTCGCCCTCAGGCCGCCCACTCTCCATATGCCCTCAGCGGCCTACTATTCCTGCAGCAAGCCAGCCACCGCCTCTCAGCGGCCTACTATTCCTGCAGCAAGCCAGCCACCGCCTCTCAGCTGTGCCTGCAGCGGCCCTGTACGACCACCTGACTCATGCCACAATCTGCCACCGCACGTATTACTCACCACCCACGGGCCTGTGCCTGCTGAGTGCTTTCAACTGAGCCCCTGCTTGCCTCGGAGGACTCCACTCACGCATCAGCAATGTCCCACCTCGATCAGGCGGTCTGCAATGAAATAGGGGAAGGGCGTCTGACTCCCGCTGACGGACCTTAATGCAACATCCTACGCCACGTGCAGCTGATCGCCATGCTTGAAATGAGCGTCATCTGCACGGGTGAGATATTAGGGTGGCGGTGCAATGGTGGGGAGTGCTGCACAGATCCCAGCCAATCACAGGGGAGAACGTGGGAGGATGCCTTGGTGGGCAGGCACCTCAGTTGGGTCTTGCCCTTGGGCGGCTGCGACCACCATTCTGTGGAACACCTGGTTGAGCCAGCACCAATCCGGGCCACCCATTGGCGTCCCCGTCAAGCAACGTCCACGTATAAGGGCTCGACTCAGTCCAAGATTTTCAGTTCTTGAGAGGAAGATTCAGTTCTGGGTCGAAGAACTCCCTTGCGCCTCTTCGGGCACCCCAGCGCGCATCTGGGTGCTGACGTAACACCGGGCGCAGTCACACGTTGGCGCCACGTTCAATTCCAACGCGTCAGCGTGCAAGCGAGCTCACCAAGGGGGGTGGGTCATGAGCTACCAGGTCACACTACTAGCTTAGGACAGTCTATGGGCAGAATGCCCGGCTACGATGCATCGCTTCAGTCTCAACATGAGCCTCGATGACCTGGCAGGTTTTGTCACAGAGGAGCAAACATGAGCAATCTGCATCTGCTGAGGAAAGCTGGGAGAGCTCATTGCGGAAACTCTACATCTGCACCATACTAACAGTTGCCATTTCGTCGTAACAATTGGCGACTTCCCGGGAATGCTGCTTTGCCACGTGGCACTGAGATGAATAATCTGTATGCCTTGCCGCACATTGCCGGGATACCAGCCTGTCCCACGGTCTCTGGTGTAGGGCGAAGGAAGCTGCCACGAGGAGCCACGTAGCCTATAGGGTCAAAGTAGGCATGGCTCAGACCTGCTGAGAGGCCGTGACGTTCGGGGAGACCGCTACAGTGCCGTTGAAGACAGCTGCCTGCACGATCCCGGCTAGCAACATGGTGCTGGCCGTCTCCTGAGCGCCCCTACTTATGTTCACCAGGTTGTCCTCGCCAAGCAGCGCGTCCCATGTCATCACCTGCTGGTATGAGTCTATGACCTTCACAGTGACTGCGGGGGCCAGCACCGAGCCGCTGCTATGATCTGCCTTGCACCAATCCAACATCAACCCCGATTTACCGTGAGCCCGCCATGAGCCACCATGAAACCCCTCGTGCCCTCTGAGGCGCCTCTGACCTCAATGGCGCTTGCATGGGGCACAGCGTTTGAAGCTTACAGCAGTCACGCGCGCCCGGGGCTGCTGGGCCTCAGGCACGCACCGGTCATGTTTGGCGGAGACAAGGAGAGGCTATGAGGTATTGAGGCTGCATTGGCACCATAGCCAGGAATGAAACCCACAGTCTGGCCGTCCACCGTGTGCGCGCGCTGCCCAACGCTGTTCTGGCTCCAGTCCTCACACGCCAGCTCCGCAGGTGGCGGTGCCGCAACCGTGCCGTCCGTGCATGTGACATTGGGAGGCGCCCAGCTCCAGAACAGCCCCCCCCCGGCATATCCGGCAGAGCAGTTGATTACCTTCACGCCCCTGCATCCGAAACGTGGGAAGCCACCTCTGATAGAATCAGGTTGCTGCAGACGCGAGAGCTCGAATTCCGCAGAAGCAGCGTCCTCCTCTCATCTCAGGCGCAGAGCATCAAAGCCGTCCAACGATCCGGAATGTGAGATCTTCAACTTCCGCACATTGAACACTATTTGGCTGAGTCTAACGAGGCCGTATACACACTTACCTGGAGAGGTCATGGAGGGAAAGTTAAACCTAACAATGGAACAATGAAAACGAAGGACGCCTGCAGGAGTTCACGGGCACGCGTACTTCTCAGATTGCACTCAAGACATCAAGCGTAAGCTACAAATGCCACTTCCTTGTGAACACAAGCTCGACCCTAATTGTAGAAACCCCCTAAATTCCGTATTTCATTTTCACCAGAGGTTCACTCTGCAGTCAACGGGCAGAAACCTGAGTTCGAGGCTCGGGCAAAAGGCATTTGAGGAGAGGCGGCAGGCCTCCGCCAGCATGCCTCCGGCCTTGAAAGCGCTGTTGTGCGCAAATTCCGTAGACGTGATGTTCCACCCATTGGCACTGCGCTCACCACCGTCCATGTACAGTGCTCCGCCCATCCCTAGCCCGTCCAGATCATGGAAGTCCTCCCTGGCACTCCCAACACACCCAAGCGGGTCCGCCAGGTTGCTCCGCAAGTATGACGCGCTGTTCCTCCACCCTCCCGCCTCCCACCCGGTCACCAGTCCTCCCCCAAACATCCAGGTCTGTTGGCACTAACGAGGGGCTCATGGGGGTCGCCCTTGACGAGGGCTGACAATCTTCCAGCCCCCAAGAGGGCACAAGTGGAGTGGCCAGAAGGCGGCTGTGGAAGGTATCAGAGGAGAAGAGGTGAGATCGAAGGGCAGGTGAGATAGGATATGATCGAATAGCAGAGAGACTCAAGGGACAGGGAGAGGTGGGGCATAACCGAAGGGTGGAAGAGGCCTTGGACGCAAGGTTAGGTATGCTTGACAGGTGAAGGAGACTTCGGAGTAGGAGACGCGAGGCGGGGTATGGTATGAAGGGTGTGTAGGCCGCGAGGCGGGATATGCAGGCTGAAGGTGGGGTAGGAGGCTTCCCACACACCTTAGTGCGGCCGTCAAGTTTCCGTGAGCCATGATGGCCCCACCCTTGACAACAGCGCAATTGTCATCCAGCGTGGACCTAGCATAGCCAACACACGACCTCCGCCCGCACTGAGCAGCTTCATCAAAGGGCATACGGAGGCTGCCGGAAATACCCGGACCCGTACGATGGGAGCAAAGGGCTCATCTTGACCGCTAGTGCGTCCCTTCCAAGGAGACCAAGTCAAGGGGTGAGAGCAGCGCCAGGGTGCCCAGGTTGGGAAATTATCCGTGAGTAAATGAATCGAAGGCAGCAGCCACGTCACATGGCCATGTCGGCCGCAAGGAGGGCCAGGAGCACAGCCCCGCACCGAACAACCATAAAGGTCGCTTCCCACGCGTACAGTGCACCACCCTCTGCAGCCTGGCTGGATCTGCGCCACACCAGACACCTCTAACCTTCCCTCTGAGAGCTTACAACTTGAAATTCCAACAGCGGCAGCAACGTAAAAGTGCTGTCCAATGGCAGCTAGAGGCAGAGCGGAGGGACCTGAAGGTGCTGTCCTCCACAGAGACCTGGCTCGCCCGGATGGCAAGGGCACCACCACGGTATCCAGCTCCGTTGCTTCCAAAGTGGCACCCCGACAGAGATACGAGCAAGCCAGCCTTCATCTGCCCCATGCCGCCACCAGCCCCTCCATTGAATGCCATCTCCCATATTATTCAAATTCTTTGGCAGCTGCAAATCTTCGCGGGGGATCCGACTCTCATTGATACCGTTGAAGATATCACAAGTAAACATGTTGCCGAGATCAACCCCACCACATGCTTTGGGCTGGGCCATCACCGCCGGCGAGCAGCTCTCCGCGAAGAGGGCGCCGCCGTAGAAGTAGGGCTTCGTGAGGAAGGCGGCCACCCCAGCAGTGCCGGCCTGGTTGCGCGTGAAGTTTGTGTTCACGAGGGCGAGCTTGCTGAGCAGGGCGTGCACAGCTCCACCTGCAAACTCGGCCGTGCATCCCTCGAAGCTGCACCGCGTCAGCTCCACATCGCTCCCCGCGGCGTACAGCGCGCCTCCGTCCTCCGCGCTGGTGTTCCTGAACTTGCAGTCGCTCAACATCACGCTGGCGAAGACGATCCGCACCGCACCACCCTGCCCCTCCTGCACGTACAATGGTCCACAGCCTTCACCCGCTGCGCCAGAAGCATGAATGGTACATCTGCGTTCTCACTTTGGAACTCGGTCCTGCGGCGTGCCAAAGGCTAGAGACTGAAATAAATTTGGGAAATTGCCGTCCCAACGGGTCTCTCGAGCTTCACTGGTTCGAGCAGCTCGCAAGCTATCCGATAGCACACCGTTGCTGACTTGATACGCCGCCACGTGGACATGCAAAGTGGTTACGGAGTGGAGGGTGGCAGTAGTGAGTGGGGTGCCAGGAGTGGGGGCACAAGTGACGGGGGGCAGGAGGGAGGGGGGGGTAAGAGGGAGGTGGGGGCAGGAGGGAGGGGGGGGCCAGGGAGGAGGGGGCTCAGGAGGGAGGGGGCAGAGTGAGGGGGGCAGGAGGGAGGGGGGCCAGAGTGAGGGGGGCCCAGGAGGGAGGGCGCTAAGACGCACCGCAGCAGGTACCCCCCAGGACGCGCCTGTCCCGAAGCGCTCAAAGGTGGTGGCTGTGACGTTCACGGCACAGGCGGTGCGAGTGACGGATAGCGGCGCAACTCGGGCTGCATACTGCAAACTCTCTGTCTGCTGGAAGGAGCAACCAACTATCACGGGGCAAGTCTGGTCAGCGGCAAGCTCTGATAAGGCCACCAGCGGGGCGGTCATCGCAGCCCTTGAGCAGCTCTCGAAGCGGATGCTCTCTACTACCAGCCCAGACATCCCTGCAGGTACGCAGCATCGCCCATCCTCCCCTCCAACCCCTCCAACCCAGATCATTCCCTGCTAAGCACGGATCCCCCATGGAGGGTCCGAACCTGAACGATGCACCCGTCTCCGCACACCCTTATCCAACCGTAAGGAATAAGATGATGCGGGTGCCATGGTAGTCTCCAAATCCTCCAATTAGCTACGGAATGTCCACAACGTCGATGGTATCGATGAGAATGCCAGCATGGCAACGGATTTGCCGACTACAATGACATCGATGACTATAAGGACTCCAGTCGGCCAGATGTGCCTCCGACGAAGAATCTGCCTCCGTCTTTTTGCCTCTGTTTCAGTGTCAGCGACGGAAGCAGCAGTTGCCCGACTTACTTTGCCATGCTTGGAATGGCCGAGTGTTTCCTTTGGGCATCGAGGTAGGACTCCATGCAAGATCAAAGGGGCGCCGGCAACAGCGCCCACAGCCTCCTCCTCGTGCTGGCAGCTCCCATTACCAAAGGTGATGATCGACCTCTGTGTGCTTACTGCAGAGCCAAGGCGCGGCCCCATCTCCGAGGATCACCAAAGATTGCTGAGGCTGAGGACGCCACTCGCGTGCGGGCAGGCACTGCGGGAATGCGCACCTGTGATGTTCAGCAGAGCAGCTGCTGCACAGGCTGCAGCCTGTTCACTGAATCTGAACACCGTGAGGCCGGCGGAGGCTCCCACCAGCGTGATGCCTGCCGCAGCCGCATTGTCGAGGACCACGGCACGGTGGAAGTCGTAATTCCCAGCCGCAAACTTGATCTGTTGGGTGCCCATCCCTCGCCTCCCGCTCCTACAGGGCCTCACACGCCGGGCACACGCCGGGCACATGCTGGGCACACGCCGGCCTTGCTGGGGGCAATCCTGCTCTGGAAATGCGCTGCATCCCCAAATTCTGAGGACCACCACCTCTCCCCTTGCGGAATTCCTTCTGGCCGTGGTTTTGCTGTGTGGTCAGTCAGTCAGTCAGCGAAGGCCTGGCGGCTCGGGCGGGAAGTGCGCACTGTCTCAGTCGTGCCTAAGGCCAGCCCTGCTTAAAGAGCACTCGCAATACAACAAAAGCCGGCAAGGCTACCACCAACAGCACTCACCACGTCCTGGTGGCAGCTAGGACGAGCAGTGCCCAGTCCATGCACCAATGGGTACTGGCTGCTGCTCGTCCAGCTAAAATGGTTCCCATTGCGTTTGAGCGCACATCGTCACGAGCGCAGGCGCCCTGATGTCGCGCACGTCGTCACGAGCGCAGGCGCCCTGACGTGGCGCACATCGTCACGAGCGCAGGCGCCCTGACGTGGCGCACATCGTCACGAGCGCAGGCGCCCTGACGTGGCGCACATCGTCACGAGCGCAGGCGCCCTGACGTGGCGCACATCGTCACGAGCGCAGGCACCCTGACGTGGCGCACATCGTCAAGAGCACAGGCACCCTGACGTGGCGGCATCCTGTGGCTTTGGCATCCTGCGCAGATCACATGACGGCATCCTGTGCAGGCACCCTGACGTGCACGCATCCTGTGGCTTTGGTGGATGCACGAGGAAGTCACAACGGTTGCCCACGCTCGAGGACACAACGGCACTCGTGTGGGCCCACAGCGTCCCCGCCACGCCGTCATTTGGCCGCAGCACTCATGAGAGATGCACATGGCCGGAGGCTGCCCGGGGGAAGGCCGCTGCAGGGGGGAGGGGAGAGCACAAATTGGAAGGGATGCAGCGGGAAGGCTCACCGTTGTTGCCGTGGAGGAAGCCCGCACGCGGGATCCAATGAGGCGCGTGCTGACCACTGGGACGTAAATTTGATGATCGGTCTCGGCGCTGAAGAACATTCCTGCGGCTGAGTATGCGTACACCGAGTTCTCTGACCGCAGCCCCGCCCCTTCACCCCCACCTGGGCCTTCGCACGAATTACAGCCAAGCACAAATATTGCCCAAACCTTCTCCAAAGCCTAAACCCTAACTCCAAATGACAATCTGACATCCAGTGCTCTCCACCCCCCCCCTTCCCCTCCCTCTCGAAGCCTAGAAACAGGTGGCACGCCTGCGATGCCCCTGGCCACGGAGGTGCAGAGACCTCTATCAGCCCGAGGATGCCCCAGACCGACGACAAATGTTGCACAGAGGAGCGGGAGTGCGTGCCGGGGGAAAGGCATTGGGGCGCTCACCAGCCGCAGCAAAGGTGCTGGTTGTGGGGTCAAGATTGGCGGAGTCCCCGAGAATGCTACGCCAGGAGAGGGTCGAAGAGGCTGTCTCCGCTAGGTCCAGGATGTACACAGCAGGATCAGTGGCCGTGCGATTATCGTGCCCCATCAGCAGCAGCATGTCGCCTGAGCCCTCACAGCAGATGCAGAGACCCACCAGATGCATCAGCGCGCGGCGGCAAGGAGGGTGCCGCTCGTTTGGTAGCTTCACCCGACCAAAGCAATGGAAAGCTGTTTGAAAGTGCTGCATGAACTCAGGAGAGGACTGTAGTACGAGCCTCAGTATCGCTACGCAGGAGCATCACGCGCCGCATGCAACACGAGGGCCGTGTAGGCAGACTGGCCAAGGCGGGTGGATGATTCCGGTCAAATGCTGAAGGGTGGTTCTTCATCGACCTGTGTTCTTGAATAGGTAGCCATCGATTGAATGGCTCAGGAGCCGGAAGATTGAAGGCAAGGTGCAGAGGCAAAACAGGCAAGAGAACTGTGTGCGGAACAGAGAGGGGCTCAGGTTTAGAGGAGCTGATGGAACAGCAGGACAGGGAGGAAACAAAATGAACAAAGCAAGGGGAAGGAGTAACGCAAGACGTAGCCACAAAACAAATAACAACGAACTATAATAACCTGGAAGAGGGAGGAGCTACTCCCATAAAAAATTTAAAAAATCAAGGCAGAGAGAAACAAAACAGGGGTGTTTCTGATTCTCCTCTTAACGCAAGGACGAGACATAAGATTTGGAAAGCGTATATCAGATGGAATGAGTCCGATTGTCAACCGCCATGATTTCCTCTCATCTTAGCTGCAGCATTGAACGCGTCAGCTCTATACACGGTGCCTTGGGGGAAGGGCTTCCCGTGAGAATGCCTTTCCTTGCGTGGCAAGACCCGCCATGCTTCCAGCGCCACGTCACTGCACAGCCTGGAAGAGTCCTCAAGAGGAGGGGCTTCCCACGATGGATGCAAACAGCGTCTGCTTCCAGCAATGACTCCGGTGCTGCAGGTGTGGCATATAATCCAGCACTGACAGTGGCCTGAGTGCGTCGGTGTCCACAACAATGCTGCATCGACATCTTCTACCAAACAGCTGACAAGCAGTCCATGGCCGGGCTTTGAAGAACCACCTTGAACCAGGAGGTGCGCGCTGCCGCGGATGCCCGGTGCCGCGCTCGCAGTGAGCTCTGTCCACGACTGCGCTCCAACCTCAAGCCCCGCTGGAAACGTGAGCAAACGTCGATGCCTTTTGTGAGGCACCCGACTGTCTCTTGCAGCCGTTCTTGGAGGCTTGAACGGGGTTGAGGGAGAACCAGGGGGGGGGGAAGGGCAGAAGAGATCCGACATTATACCCAATACAGCCAAACGTTCACCAATTCAAAACCCAAAGCCCGCAACCCCTTGAACCTAAGGGTTAGAGTCCCCTGTCCAAAGTAAGCTTGTTGCAGTCAGATAAGTTCACCGTTACACAAAGATTGGGTCAAGACAGAGAAGTCCTCCGGCGTGCTATGCTACGGCAATAGGAAAGAGTCCTCCGGCAATCCGGGCCTGGGGCGAGAGGGCAGGGTGCCAAGATCAGCTCACAGATGGCAGGAATCTCACCTGGCCAGTAATGTCGAGGCGGTACAGGTCGTTGTGGAGGATATACGACGTCGAGCTGACTGTGGTGTCTCCCCCAAAGAGGTACAAATACTGACCATGCATCGCCGCAGCCGCCCGGCTTCTCCCCAATGGACCATTGCTGGTGGCCACACGTGATGTTAATGCAGTGGAGATGCTGATGGTCAGCAAATCTGCTCCCATCCTCATCCACCCGTCAGATCTCCAATTTTTTATCTGCAGAGCACAAGAATCATTGGCCACAGTTCCTCGGTTAGTCCGAGCTGCACTTGGGGTGAGCATCGTCACTTGTTTCTGAAAGTTGAGCGAGGAGCTCTCACCGGTGTATGGGCAGCCGTCAGTCTGCGAGCTGCCATAGCTATACACGAGGTCTCCCAGCACGGCCATGGAGCGGCCCGGACAGCACGCCGCGGTGTCAGAGAGTGTTGTGTAAGCCCAAGAACCCGAGGCATACGTCAGTAGATAGCACAGGGAGCTTTCTGCTGCAACTGCATACAAGCTTGAGCCCGATGTCAAAAGTGGCCCGAAGCTGTCCGAGGTGGCGTCGGTGCAAGCAGACAATGGAGCATCCGAGAGCCGTGTCCAAGATGTCGAGCTTGCTGTGTCCCGGCAGAGGCCCCATCTCCACCCACACAATCTCGCATGTGATTTACAGACAAGAGGTGAGGCTGGGGCTACCGCGGGGAAGGCGCAGGGGCATTAAACCCAGAGGCACGCTTGGGCGGGATGAATGATTTATAGGTGAGATTAGCCGTCGGACCACCTGCATTGCGTCTGACTGTCTCCGGCAGAGATCGCAGCTGCCACCGGCTGACATGCAGTTACTTTACGCCCCGCCATAATATAATCTACAGGCGTTAAGTTCCAATTTGCACTCATCGGTTTTAACGCAGGGTGGAACTTTGCTCAACCGCCGCCATGCCCGTCCAGGGAGCAGCAAGTTGGGTAACCACGCCCTTCTCAGTGTTTGCCAGCCCTTCTCAACCCTCGTCCGCCCTTACAGCTCGGCTCGGGCTTCCAGAGTAGCGCTCGCCTCATTGCGGGATAGTCAGTTTGGCTACAAAACGTGCCTCCTGCATGCTCTGGGATCTGCAAGGGGGAGGGAGGTGGAGGTGGACCACCAAGGCTGAAGCTGTAGAACTGGGGGGGAAGGGGGCTGACGTGGACCCAACAAGGCTGCAGCTGCAGAGCTGGGGAGGAAATGGGTGTTGAGATGGAACCAATGGGACCGAAGCTGTGGAGCCAGGGAGAGGGGCGGGCTGCACCAGGACTGAAGCTGTAGAGTGTCATTGGGCTGCTCGTCGAAGACGCGGGACACATCAGCAAGTACACCTGGCAGCATCACATGCCGAGCCCAACAGCAGTCAACAGGGCACTTGCAGGCCCAGCACCATTGCGCTGACTCTAGCTACAGCAGAGTGAAGCAGCATGTCGATGCCATGATTTCATGACCTCGCAAAGTTGAACAATCATGCGCAGGGTAGTCCTCCTTCACCAAAAACAACAACAGTCTTTCGTACCATGTCGTTAAGAACTGCGGAGTGATGCCAAAGCCGCTGCTGGTATGACGAAGTTGCTAGCGCCATGCCCGGCGTGCTGCTAATAGTGGATGCCGTTACGTCGGCGAGTGCGAGCGCAGGAAACGTCAGCGTGTAGGGCCAGCAGTGGAATTGCAACTGCTCCGCTCCAGTGTGATCGAGAGTGGTCTCCGCGGCCAGAGGGGACGGAGGCTCCACCTGCACAGCGTCAAAGCTCAGCCACGCGTGTCATGGGCTACCAATGGTGAAGCTTCAGTCTCTGAAACCAGAATAGTGCCGTGCGACCGGGCCAACTCCATATGGCTTCATCTAGTGAAGAAGAGCCGAACTCAACACAAGACTACCCGACGCCAGATATGAAACCTTGCTGTGAATTCCGTCGTCTTAGTATAAATGGTACTGCCAGCGGCGCAAATGCAAGGTTACAGCAGGCCCTACCACCTAAATGCAGGGTTACAGCAAGCCCCACCATCTAAATGCAGGGTTGCAGCAAGCCCTACCACTTAAATGCAGGGTTACAGCAAACCTAACACCTAAATGCAGGGTTAAAGCAAGCCCCACCACCTAATTGCTGGGATACAGCAAGCCCCACCACCTAAACGCAGGGTTACAGCAAGCCCCACCACCTAAATGCAGGGTTGCAGCAAGCCCTAACACCTAAATGCAGGGTTAAAGCAAGCCCACCACCTAAATGCTGGGTTACAGCAAGCCCCAACCACCTAAATGCAGGGTTACAGCAGCCATATTACCCAAACCACCGCATAAATTACAGCAATCAAGGGTTGCTGTCCTGTACCCTTGGTAGAACCGGAATCGAGGTGACCTGAGTGGTCGGGAGGGTAGAAATATGTCTTGTAGATGGGCAAGGAAATCCATCTGAACATAGCTTTTGCGTGCATGATGGTTCCTTTGATTTGGCTTCCCTTTTCCGTCTAACGTACTTTGAGCGGTAGGGTCAAGCGGGCGAATCGCCACCAAGTAAGGGTAGGGACTGCAGCAAGCGGGCGGGCGTAGGGGCTGCCAGGTGGCACACCAGCACCCAGTCCCCCAGGGCGTCAGGTATTAGCCACTCCGGGTGACCCATGCTGTTGCCCCCCGTCGAGGAGAAGATCTGGCAAACACTTGAGCTGCACTGCACTGCTGACGCCACGGTCTGGTCACGGGTGTTGTAGATGTAAACCATGGTCTCCGTGAAGATGTACACATTCAGCTCAAACGCAACAAGGCGATAATTGAACGCGCGCGAGGAGTCTGGCAGGGGTACCCCATCCTCTCTCATTCCAATCACAACCGGTGACCGGTTACACTGTTGTGATGACAAGCCATTGAGTGGTAGTGAAATGAAAATAATAAAGATGGTGCAGTACAGATGTGCCATTAACGCTGTGAGCAATCACGGAGTAGGTGATCAGATCTACTGTGAGCAATAACCGTTGATGGGCGCAGCGATCAGATTTATTGTGAACGAGAACAGTTGATCGGTGTGTCACACAGCTCTGCTGTGAGGGATTGGTGTTGACAGGCACAGCAGATAGCGCCAATGTGGAATTAGGTTGGCAGTCGATAATAGGCACAATTTGGAAATAATGTCCGTTTCAGGAAGTACGGTGGAGCTCGCAAGACCGGGGATGGCTTAGGCAGTGACACCTGAGGTGGAGAGGCTCGAGCAGCAGTTTACGATGGCGTTATCCAGCTCCCACTGCGTGTCGTCTCTGGAGGTATTGAGCTTGAACATGCTGAAGCCTGTGTGGTATGCCCCGGCCACAGCTTTCAATTGTAAGACAAGTTTGAGTGTTATAACGATACATCCTCAAGCCCTACACCGTCGAGAATGTTGTACCACAGCGCACAGCATGTAACACGCCATGGCTATCCGTCACAAAGGGCAACATATGGCACATCATGCAAGCCTACAAGGTAGAGCCACCAAATTCAGACAGAACATTCCACCCGCGCCGCCTAACAACAAACATTCCACCCGCGGCGTTTTTTCGTGAACTTTAAGCCTGGCAACCTGCCGCGATAATTTGTTCCCTAACTCCAACCGCTCCATCCGGGCAGCCTTCCGCCGCTCCTTTGATCAGGGGAACGGTCTACCTGCAAGCACTTGACCTGGGCCACCTCACCTCAAACCTGTGACCTGGGCCGCCTCGCCTCAAACCTCTGACCTGG
>LGRX02000832.1:0-73949 GCA_001247695.2 Cymbomonas tetramitiformis
ATGTTATAATATATGATAATACAACTAGTTCGAAGGCTTCTTCACATTCTAGCAAAAAACAATCGTAGTTTCATGCACTGTCACCATCCTCACTATCAAACACGCACTCTTCGTGGTCAGGCTGAGCAGCAACGTCCTCCTCAACCTACGTGATAACACCGACCGACGTGACACGAAGACGACTCAATAGGGGTAAAGAGCGTTTTGAACGGCTATTTCTTCCCGCGATGGAGGGGACGAGAACATGAGGATGCGTGAGCTAACCTGAAAGCGTAAGGCCTCGGTCTTCGCAGAGTTACGACCAGTGCCGAACTGTCGACATGTGGAATACTCTACAGCCGTGGATACAAATTCCTTAGCGCGATCCTCCGCATCCATGTCATTGAACCAATGGCCAGGAATATTTATCTTCACATTCAAATCTGCCTGCTCTTGACCTGGATATTTTTTCACGATTTCGCACGGCAGCGACAATTGAATTGAGGCTGTCTTTTTGTTGGCCGTCATTTTCGATAGTCCCTAGGAAAGGATAGGCGTGTCTACTTGTGCGCTTGTCACAATTAAGAATTATGGAGTTCTTACTAGCGAACAAACCAATATTCATCCCAAGGGAATGGTTCATACATATGATATTTTATATATTTAATATCAGATACTCTATGCTCCTTGCTGGACACGCACACACGAGACACGACCCGCATAGATTCCGTGTGTCACAGTATGTTCCCCTTTCGAACACGCACATCACGCCACGCAAGACGCCAACGCCATCAGCCAAGTCCCATTTGACGCCCGATCCGACGGAGGCGGCTCTGGGAGATCTTAGGACCCGATGGGGACGGGCACGCCCGGAGCCTGCGATCTTCGTGATCCATCGGATACGGAGCCTGGAAATATCCGGCTCCGACGGGCACGGTATTCGTCGGATCCTGAGATCTTTGGAATCCGTCGGAGACGGAGCCTAGACTTCACGAGCTCCGATGGAGACGGTTCCCCATCGGATCCTGATGAAATTCGGACCCGTCGGAGACGGAGGCTGGGAAAGTTGACGACCCGGCTACGGGTCCCGGGTTGAGCCCGTACCCGTTGTCGACACTGGTAACTGTCATCTCATCTTATCACTTCATGGTCACCCGATAATGACCATATCTTCTCTGGCAGGTCTACACCTCTCGAGCAGTCATCTTACGCGAGGCCTGTCATACTTGTCATATCTGTCACGTGTGTCACCAGCTGGACAAACCCGGCGCGGTACCATGAGAAGCCGGCGTTTGTTACAGCTTCGTTGGAGTCTAAAATCTAACCTAAGCGGCGTTCGACAATTCGTCGAGTTTTGCACACGACATTCGCTCAGTCGGTGACACGACTTGTGAATGGCTGGAGGGAGGAGGGCGGGCTTCAGAACTCGCCAATTCTTATGGGGACGATTGGGATCGACCCGACAGTGACAGTTACGACAGTGACACTCCGATGTAAGGAATTTCCTAAGGAAACCTATATATTCCTAAGGAACTATATTATTCTGGGAGCAAATTTTGATTGTTTCCGGAACAATTAACTTTTGATTTTCCCCGTAACAATTAATTTTGACTACGGGAAAGCATATTCAGGGTTTAGTGTTAGGTTTTTGGGGTGCATGACTACTAGATAAACCCCATAAACTCTCACTAAACCCTAAATATGCTTGTCCGTAGCCAAAATCCGTTGTTACGGGGAAAATCAAAAGTTAATTGTTCCGGAAACAATCAAATTTTGCTCCCGGAAAAATTAAAACCTTATTCCTAATTGCTAGGATCCTTTAGGATTACGTAGGATCCTCTAGGATTATACAAGATTATATAGACTATGGAAACCATATGGAAGCCATATAGAAACCATGTGGACGAAATTTCATGAAGAAAGTATGTGCTACTTTTCCATAGGCTTTCCGTAGATATGCCCACGCGTGGGCCAAACTGCCAAACCTTTTCCATTCGATCGGTATTTGTTTCGATCTGACGGCACACGCACCAATAATGTGCGTGTGCCGTCGCAGGGGTGCTCCAATAGTTGTGCCAAGGTGACACCCTGCAGCGCCAGCAGGTTTGCCGATGTATGATCTCTACGCTTGCTCCGCTGATGCTTAGCAGCGTTCATCGTCTCAGCCTGTTGACTCAATCTTCGCGCCCCGAACCCCTTCAACTGTTGGGTTTCTCCTCCGCGGTCCATCTTCTCCCGCGTTCGCCACTGGTCTTGTGCTGCTGAATACCCTGTCCACCGCACCTTTCATTCCTCCACAGCTCTTCCTCGCACCTTCCGCACCCTATAATAAGCCAAGATTTTCCCTCCACGTGTGCCTCCGCCTGTCCATCCACCATTACTGGGTTTGGAATGGACACCCGCCTTCTGGACGCGAACGCCTCTGCACCTTGCACAAAAGGTTTGAGGCGATGTTGCGCAAACACATCATGCACTTGCCAGTGCGCGAGTGCGGGGGAAGCGCCATCCGATATGCCACTGGTGCCCCGCGATCTGCCTCGGGTAGCGCCGCCTGTAAATCACTGTGAAACCGCTCTACCACCGCCAGTGGTCCATGCCATCGCTTCGCCAGCTTACGACACAGCTGCCGATCCATCAACTTCTCCGTCAGGTGCCACGCCTCCACCCACACCAGATCGCCCACTGCGTACTCCCGATTGGTGTGGCGCCGATCAAATTGCTCCCGCTGTCGCTGCTGAGCCAACTCCAGCCTTCTCCGTGCGTCCCGCAACTGCGACGAAAATCGAGAGGCCATCTCATGCGCCGTGCCCCCCCCTTCGTCGCGGCCTACATCGTGCAGCAGCCTCCAGGAACATGTCCACCATCTGCGACATAGGTGATACCCCATAACAGAGCTCAAAACGGGGTGAAGCCAGTGACATCGCTGCGTGAGTCATTAATGGCGAACCCACATTAGTGACATACACAGATCCCAGTCCTCCGGGACTAGCCCCTACGAAAGAGCGCAGCATATCTTCAATCACTATGTTTGTGTGCTCCGCCTGCCCGTCTGACCGTGGGTTATGGTGTGAGGCCACCGGTACCCCATCAGTCTCATGAGCTCCTCTCTTTCCAGAAGGCATCCTGGAATCTCGAGTCTCTAATGCACACAATCTTCATAGGTGCCCCATGCTGCCTGCACCATGTCAGCAGATGTGAGCCACTGTTTGAGCTGAGCCGCCACCAGAAATGCAGAAAACACGTGCACCGTTTTACTCAACTTGCGGTGAAAGCAACAAACGCGTCATTTCCTGCTCTGTGAGAGGTAATCCTCCCAGACGAAATCAACCCCCGCCTCCTGCAATTAAGGGAATGGAATGTGGGTTGAGCAGCCCATCTGGATATGCTGCCCGTGGACGCACAGTCTGACAAGTGGGACATGAGGCTACCCATTTCGCCACATCCTCTGTGACATTCCGAATGGAAGTTCCACCAGAATCTACGCAGCACCCTTTCCAGCGTCTTCTCCCGCCCCGTATGACCTGCTGCCACTGAGTCGTGAGCCTCCCAAAATATCACTTCCCGCAGGGGCGAGTCCTCTCCCAGCACCAACTGATAGCGGCCTGCTGTTACTCTTCATAGTACATCTCCTACAATGCGAAACTCCTTCGCTGCCTGATGTGGTGCTGCCTCGACCCGCCCTCGCAGCTCTCGCACAGTAATCACTCACCTTTAAGGAACCTAGACGTTACGGAATCAACTTAGCCCGGGCACCCAAGTTGATGAGAAAAGCTGGCTGGACTTTTTATTTTATGGAATCACCCTGAAATAAGAAATATGGTGCTGGCTGCCTATCTTAAGGGGCATTTCATACATTTCATATATTAAGAAATTTAGGTTGGAAATTTTACCAAAATGGTGTAGGCAGATGCTATTTTTATTAGATTTTTAATAAAACTCTGCAAAAATCGAGGCATAATACGATATGATGATTAAGTTCATACGCTCTCAGGGTCCATTTTCTAGGTTTTGAAAATTTTAAGAAATGTGGCTGGCTATGTAAGGATGGCACGTGGATGGCTATGGAATGTGCTGGCTGGCTTAAGAGATCGCGGGCACTATTCTTAACAGATTCCATTGGACGCCGGTGCTGGTGGGGGAGGTGGCCAAATTGATGAGAAAACCTGGCTGACCTGGAATTTACGGTTTTCGGAAGGCGAGTGATTACTGTAAGGGTCCCTTCCGAGTATACTCATTTCGCAGTGCTTCAAGAAATGTGGAGTCTGTGGGCGGCTCAGTCGCGTCTCGCACCTTTGCTGCCTCCCCTTGCTGCATTACTGGTGGCAGGACTCGCGGGTAGCGGTTACGGGACACCTGTTGACACGATGGAGGAGCATATACCACCAATACTGGTCCAGTCAAAGCATGCAGTACTCCGCCCGCACTCTCATATAGTTGGGTCACCCCCCCCATTCTCATCTCTCATGGGGATCACTTCCACCAACCTCATGCCCGCCATTCTTAAGATCCTTCGCCACTACTGCGGAAGATGGGCCTGTACATCTGGTAATAAGAAGACAGCTGAGGTGTGTGCGGCATCTGCTCTCCATTCCTGCACATATTTATGTTAGTAGTACTGCCTCTATGCTGGGGTGTTCCTTTGATCTCCGGGGCAGACTACACCACACATGCTTGCCGCTCCATTTTTCATTAAGGCAGTTCGTCCAATACTGCTCCACCAGCCGATTATGCCCTCCTAACTCACAATGTGCATCCACGTCGAACTCGCCAAATTGTTGCTGCAGGCGCTCAAATACTTCGCGGCGGACCTTCAACCCCCGCGTCTGCTGCTGCTGCTGCTGCTGCTGCTGCTGTCGCTGCCGCGGCTGTTGTCGTCGCCGCAGCTGCTGCTGTTGTCGCTGCCGCTGCTGTTGCTGCTGTTGCTCAGCTGTTGCTGCTGCTGCTGCTGCTGCTGCTGTTGAAGTCGCCTACTTCGACGCACGTTCGTGGCTACTGCCCGAAGCTTCAGTCCTACCACAAGGACCGAAGCGAATTGGGGTTATAGGGTCCGTTTTTTCGAAAAACATATCATATGAGTGCTTAGTAGGGATCATTATTGGGTGTCCCAACAATTATTTTGACCCTTGGTTGGGTGGTTTATTCGATGTAGATATGTTATTACTATGTGTGAAGAGGTGGGGGCATTTTCGCTGAATTTTAATTAATTTGGCCGGTCTGATCATAAGGACCGGAGTGTGCTAGCGTCGCTAGCGCTTGGTATGGGCCACCCCCGTGCGTCTAGTGGCGGTTGTCGACAACATTACGACCTATTCGTGCTCTCTTAAACGTGCGACCTCTCGTAACTTTCAATTCGTCCATATATGCACCTCACATAATGACATCCCTCTCGCAAAATTCGGATTTCATGAAAAATGGCATGTGTAAATATTCTCGGCGTTCGACTGCGCATATGAATTCTGTGCAGGAAACTATGAAGTATGGGCATGTTAAGCTCTCAAAATTTTAATTGATATATATATATATATATATACATTAACATACCAAAGTGTCAACAGCGACGATCTAACCTTGGAACGAGTGTCAATTTCAATGTTTATGCTCACTTTGAGGTGGTAAAAAACATTGTAAACCCTTGGATCATGAATGTTTTAAAGGTGGATTGTAATGCATATATATGCCCAATGTGAGACTGCCAGCACGTATGATTAGGTAAGCATGATTGGGTATATTTTTAGGATAAAGTTTGGATTCCGCTCAACTGACCCTGTTTTCAATTGGATAAAAAATTTCGAAAGTTATGAGGTGGTTTTGAATGTGTTGCAAGTTTCGAAATTCAATTTTTGGTGGATTCATCGTCAAGAAACGTTTGGATGTGGACACATAATCGAGATATAAGGCAAATGGCGATTAAGGATACTTAGTTTGGGTCCTAATGAGACTATTCAGTGGCTAGGCGCCAAAACCACCAAGAGGACGGTTTAAAAAATTATAGCAACATCGGTCCTTGAGATAGGACTGAAACGGGTTTCAGTCCTATCTCAAGGACTGTCGGGAAATAGCCATTCGAGTCATCCAGAGCCCGATCTGCCACCTGCGTGCAGGGTTAAGGCTCCCTCCACCCAACTTTCTACTGTCGCGAGCCAGGTTGGCACTGGAGCTGGAGGATACGAGGATTGCACCCATGCTCGCCCATTGCACTTATCGCATTCAACCCCACCGGCAGGTCCGTCTTCTTGTCCAACACTCCTGCCTCCGCCAATCCTTCACGCGATGACTTGACTACGTAGTCCGGTCGACGAGACAGTGCGTCTGGTACCAACAGCAGGGCTCCTTTTACATATTCCATGCGCGGTACCCCGACCTCCACCAAATCCATGTACTATCGCGCCTGCCGCCTGCTCAGCTCTCGCCCAGGGGACATTAACCATTCCAAGGGTCGGTGGTCACCTTGTAATCTGAATTCAGAGAAACTTAGATAATGCCGCCAAGTTATTGCTGTTGTGCAATGATGAAGTGCACGCAGTTCCCTCTCACCTGTATGGTAGTTTTGTTCAGCCGCAGAAAACTGTCTACTGTCATACGCAATCACCTTCATGACATCCCCCGTGTCCTGCATGAGTACTCCCCAGAGCCACACCGCTCGCATCCGTCTGTACCAGGAATGTCGCAGACCCATCCGCCGCCTCCTTCACATCTGGTAATGCCAGCACTGGTGATGATGTCAGGGCCGCCTTGAGCTCATTAAAAGACCACTGCTGCTGCTCTCCCCACTGCCACGGCACATCTGACTTGGTGAGCTCGGTCGATGGTTTGGCGATTTCTGAGAAGTGGTGTACAAATCGTCGGCAGTATCCTGCCAGACCTAGGAACTGGCGCACCTCAGTCACTGTCTGCAACTGAGGCCAGGTTTTGACGGAGGCCGTCTTATCGTGCTGAGGCTGACAACCTTTTGCAGACAGTGTGTGACCAAGGAAGCGCAGACTCTCCTTAGGGCATATCTGGGCCTCGGAAGCTTTTAGATACACTCCCTTCTCCCGACAGGTTTCCAGAAAGAGCTTCACATTCTCGTAGTGCTCCTCCACTGTGCGTGTAAACACAACAATGGCATCGTCGACGAAGATTCTCACGAACGGCAGATGTCCCAGTGCCCGCTGCATGCGACGCTGATACTGCGATGGGGAGTTCTGAAGTCCCTGAGGCATTACCAACCACTCATAAGCACCCATCTGTGTTGTGAACGCAGTCTTCTCTATGTCCTCTTCTGCCATGGGCACCTGCCAAACGCCATATACTGCATCGAAGGAAGAGAAGTACGCGGCCCCCTGCATCTCATCGAACATGAGCTGTATGTCCGGTAGAGGATATCTGCCTCGCACTGTCTGCTGGTTCAGGGCTGTTTCAGGGGGGTTAGGATATGGCACTTGACCCCCCACCACCCCAGCGGACATCATTTCTTCTGACCCCCACCTCCCCAGCGGACACTCTCCACTGTTAACTTCAGCAACCCACACCCACCCACCCAGCGGACAACACCTGCCCAGCGGACAGCGCCATCACGTGACCCCATCACCCCAGCGGACAAAAACGGAAATTCTAACCCCCCCTACGACAATAAATGGAACAGCCCTCAGCTGGCGGTAATCCACCACTAGTCGTAGTGTTTTGGGGTCTCCAGACTTGGGTACCATTAGACAAGGCGCGGCGTAGGGGCTGCTCGATGGCCGATCATACCCTTTCTCCAGAAGCTGCTCGATGCGTTCCCGTAGTTGACGCAGTTCCTCCACCGACATCTTGTAAGGGCGCTTGCTAGGTGGCCCTGGAGCATCGGGTTTGAGCTGGACATACGCACGATCCACATCATGTCACAGTTTTGGACTTCTCCGGAAGTGCTGCTCGTAATTCCTCCTTATAAGTCTCAAAGAAGTCGTTGAAACGCTGCTTCCAGGTTTGAGAAACTTCCGCATCTCGTGAATCCTTATCTGCGCAGGTGTCATCCCCCACAGCCGCATCTCCCGTAGCCACCGCCGCAAATGCTCCTTCCTGCGAGGTACCCCGAGCCGCCATCATGAGCCATGCTGGTAAGTATTCCTCCTCTCCTGCCAGTCGTCGGATCTCCGCATGCGCCAGGTGCTTCTTCAGCTGCGCCGTTGACAAGAACACCTCATCCACCAAGCCTGCTCCATGTCCCTTCTTCCCGGACATGCTCACTCCCGGGCTACAACCTTCCAGGGTCACCTGCTGCTGCCCTCCTCCTTTCCTCCTAGCTCCAAAGGAGATTGCTCCATGCCCAGCATAGTCCAGCGGCGTCACTGGTGACAGACTGCGCAACCACTTGCCTCCCAGCACCATATCCACCTGAATTCCTAAGGGTAGCACCCGCAGCGCCATCTGATTCTCGATGGGTAGGCTATTTAATTTAGAATATTTTTTCATAATTTTAGAATAACCCATTTTCATCGTTAATTTAGAATAAGTTTTCTTTATGTCATCCGGCTATGACCGGTGCATGCATCCATGACGCTGTACTGTACCTGTTGAGCTATCCCCATGCCATGCGAAATATTACACTGAAGAGTTGTCTTGCCGTGATGTCCATATGTCCGAATGGAACCAAAAACCGTTCGATTTTAATCGAACGGTTTTTGGTTCCATTCGGAAAGATTCACGGCCGTGAATCTAAAAGTCACGGCCGTGAATAACGACTCTTTACGCATAATGACTTTTATTATTTGCCATCTTTGCCACAATAGACACTCACGGCGTGTTCTGCTTGAAAAAAGTAAGTAACTTGAAGCCTTGAGCTTCAAGTTACTGAAAGATATGTATCTTGGCAGTATGTGTGCCAAGTTTCGTGCTCTAGGACGCACGGGAAGCCCTCGGCTGTTTGGCATCTTTGGGTTTGGGTGTCACGTTCGAACCCAAACCCAAAACATCTGCCTTAGAAATAGATTGCGCGTTTCGCGCACAAGTAACTTGAAGCCTTGAGCTTCAAGTAACTCAAATATATGTATCTTGGCAGTATTCGTGCCAAGTTTCGTGCGTTAGGACGCACGGGAAGCCCTCGGCTGTTTGGCATCTTTGGGTTTGGGTGTCACGTTCGAACCCAAACCCAAAGCATCTGCCTTAGAAATAGATTGCGCGTTTCGCGCACAAGTAACTTGAAGCCTTGAGCTTCTGGTAACTTAAATATATGTACCATGGTAGTATTCGCGCCAAGTTTCGTGCGTTAGGACGCACGGGAAGCCCTCGGCTGTTTGGCATCTTTGGGTTTGGGTGTCACGTTCGAACCCAAACCCAAAACATCTGCCTTAGAAATAGATTGCGCGTTTCGCGCACAAGTAACTTGAAGCCTTGAGCTTCTGGTAACTTAAATATATGTACCATGGTAGTATTCGTGCCAAGTTTCGTGCTCTAGGACGCACGGGAAGCCCTCGGCTGTTTGGCATCTTTGGGTTTGGGTGTCACGTTCGAACCCAAACCCAAAACATCTGCCTTAGAAATAGATTGCGCGTTTCGCGCACAAGTAACTTGAAGCCTTGAGCTTCTGGTAACTTAAATATATGTATCTTGGCAGTATGTGTGCCAAGTTTCGTGCTCTAGGACGCACGGGAAGCCCTCGGCTGTTTGGCATCTTTGGGTTTGGGTGTCACCTTCGAACCCAAACCCAAAACATCTGCCTTAGAAATAGATTGCGCGTTTCGCGCACAAGTAACTTGAAGCCTTGAGCTTCTGGTAACTTAAATATATGTACCATGGTAGTATTCGTGCCAAGTTTCGTGCGTTAGGACGCACGGGAAGCCCTCGGCTGTTTGGCATCTTTGGGTTTGGGTGTCACCTTCGAACCCAAACCCAAAGGCAAAGGCATAGGACAGTTTCGTAGATTCTGTCCCGATGCCTTTGCAACCTCGCTTGCTAACTCATATTACAATGAATATTCAACATTCAAGCGTTGGATACCCCACGCCAACGGGAAGCGCTCGGCTGATTTGTTATTTGGGTATGCGCACCCAAATGACAAAAAACGCATCTTTGAAACTCGTTAGTTTCAAAGATGCGTGGCCGATGCCTTCGTGCTTATGTGTGTTAATCCATATGAAATATTCCATGGAATAAATGTGAATATCCCGCACAAACGGGAAGCGCTCGGCCGAAGTTTTGTAAAATTAGGGTGCACCCAAAATACAAAACGCATCTTTGAAACTCGGAAGTTTCAAAGATGCTTGCCGGTCGCGTGCAGCGGTAAAAGGCAAGTCAAAGGGTTTAGGATCTAGAAGAAGTACAGGGGCCTTTTTTTCAAGCAGGACACGCCGTGAGTGTCTATTACAACGGCGCCCACCATTATCACAAGCGAGACAACCCTTCTTAAAGCTTTTTGGAGGCTTCCTCATGATGGCACCAGCGGGAACGAGAGCGTTTGACCTGTGTGCACATTATTTGAACACGAGTCGTGAAAAGGACCACCGGTCATAGCCGGATGACATCAAGAAAACTTATTCTAAATTAACGACGAAAACGGGTTATTCTAAAATTATGAAAACTTATTCTATATTAATTATTTTTCCTTCTCGATGTAGTCCTTGCCTGCCCGGGTGTGTGCCTTGAAATTTATATATGCCACCGCTCCCGCCGACTTAATTGAGCCATCTGCCAGCGTTACCCTCATCGGAACACTGGCCTGTGTAGTCAGCTGACACCTTCACACTGCTGCTTCAGAAATGCAATTATCTGAGGCCCTGGAATCTACCAACACCTTCACCAAATGCTTCCCTAGGTAGGCATAAAACACCAGCAGCAGTGGTCCTTCAGCATCCCCTATCGTCGCCAGAGTGCCTGTCCGGGGCGCGCCAGATCGTGCCTCCCATCGCACCTGGTCATTCACACCTATATGCTTGCACTTCCGCACCTCCTCTGACCCCGGATCGTAGCCCGCCCCCAGATCTGCTTTACCCTCCGGATCCTCTGCAGCCTCTTCTTCTAGCTTCGCGGCTGGCTGCATATCATCTGCGTCAATGCTAGAGGTGGGCGGTAGAGACTCGTTCCCCCCTTCTGGATCCCCTGCAGCCTCTTCTTCTAATAACCTCCGGGTGTCCCAGGGCGCGCCACTCAAGGGGGGTGTCGTGCTCAACGCATTCCTTACCGATCATCACCACGAGCTCCCGCTCCGTGCCTCCCTCGTCCTCTTGTACGGCAGCGTACTCCTCACCAAATGCGTCATGCGACCACTCTTCGAGCTCTTCCACCCCGGCGGCGGTCAGCTCCGTCATCCGCTGCTTCTTGCGCATGGCAGGCGTGAGGTGAGTGCGGGCTGCGAGCGCCTTACGCCCGGCCTGCAGGACGTGGATCATGTGCGGCAAAGGTTCGGCCATGCTCTTCTTCGTGCGTGTGGTGCGCCTGGCCCTCGGCTCCCGGGGTTCCTGAACCGCTGCCCCTGCTGCGGGGTATGTGGCTTTGAACGCTGCTTTCACGGCTTCACTCCGATCAGCTCGGTTTTTTATGTCCTTCGTCCATCGATTCTTAAGGCGCTTCACGGCGTTCACCTCGTCAGTAAATTTGTGCACAACGAAAACATTCTCAAACCCAGACAGGAGCACAGTTTCAAATAATTCATGGTTCATGATGACCCGTTTCCGCGTCTCCTTGTGTACTCGTGTAATGTGCTGGATGAGCACATTCTCTGGCAACTGCCGCACTTGCGGAAGTAGGCGTTGCACGGTGCGTTCCAAGTCCTCCAGGAAACAAGGCTCGCCTTTGGCGAACAGTTCGCACAATTTCCTCTTATTTGCTGCTCGGCCCAATGCCCAATCCCATTTTGTATATCAGTGGCGCACTTCCGGGAACCACATACAAGGAAAGTCCGGATCATCAGGCATCCTTGCAGACCGGCAGAGGGCCCATCTGTGGTGTGACCGCACCTTTCAAGAGTGCATCCCTTCGTCGTGCGTATGCTGCGTGGGCTCTGGTTGTAGGGCTGGTGACGGGGGCTTTTGTTCCCGCCACTGCTGCTGTGGGTGTCCCAGTAGTTGCATCCGCCGAGTCAGCCGCCGGAATGTGGGCCAGCTCAACGGTCTCCCTTGGAACCGGGGCCGAGAAGGTCCACTCCTGCCTGAGCGCGTGCGCCTGCTTCAGCCTGTCGGCTGCTCGCCGTCCCAGCACTCCTCCCGTCGGTACAGGGGTTGCATCATAGGTATAGACAACGAACCCTAGATCGGTTGCCAGCTGGGTGTGCGCAGAAATACAAGAACTACAAGCACCTACGCGTAGACCGTGCAATGAGTTTTGGATAGCCCGTACCTTGCTCGCTACCTGCAGCAGGCGCAGGATGCCTCGGGCTTTTGCGCGTTGCCACCGCCGGCGCGGTTGGCCGTACTGGAGTGCAACATGCATCCACGGCGCAAACCGGCTGCTGCACACGGCTGGCGGTGCCAGGCTTCCTCATTTTCAACATGCGGTGCCGCCTAGCTCGGGTGCGGGGCGTCATTTCCACAGCGGCTGTTGGCACGTCATTCGTTGCGGCTGCAGCCTCAGGCGTTGGGTGTACTGCCTGCCCCTGCGCGCCCGTATCGGTGGCCGCCGGCTCCCATACCGGAAGCGAACGGTCGCTCGTGGCGGATGCCACCACAGGCGTTGGGTGTAAGTCTGCCTGCCCCTGCGCGCCCGTATCGGTGGCCGCCGGCTCCCATACCGGAAGCGAACGGTCGCTCGTGGCGGTTGCCACCACAGGCGTTGGTTGCACTGCCTGCCCCTGCGCGCCCGTGTCGTTGAACGCCGGCTCACGTTCCGGAAGCGGGCTGTCGCTCGTAGTGTTGGGTTGAACCCTGGTCTGCTTCTGACGTTCCGCGTCTTCCGCGGTCAGTGGAATCACCAGGTGACATTTCTTGCTTAATATGACAGTCGCGTTGAACTCTTTACATGCCTGCAGGTCCTGAGCTTGAAAAATTGCCATGTTGTTGTCCGCCATCTTCAGATCGGTCCATCACCTTCGCCTGACTTTCTTCATACGTGAGGTTGCGTTTCTTCTGGACGTGAGACACCAAAAGCTCAAACCGCTCACGCGCTGCCGTGCTCTTGTTGATAGACCTCTTCTTGCACTCGATGAGCCTGTCCTTCAGGCAAAATGCCGGTGGCACCGCGCGAATGCTGGATTCGATATCGTAATGAATCCGCTTCTGGCCCAGGGAGCTGCGAGACTTCTTGGGATCGGTTGTCTTCGTCTGCACCCCGAGAGCCACATGTGACCAGGGGCTCCACGGGATGCAAAGTAGGCAGTGGTAAGAATGACGAGATTACCGTTCGACGACTCGCGCGGCACAAACAACTTGCCCGATGTTGATGCACAATATGACCTGAGTCGCGCTACATGAACAATATGCTCGATGCGGATGCTCGGAGTGTGTTTAATATGCCTTTGTTACGTGCGTCCGTTCATTACTCCACCCGCATATGTTCCACCGGGCATCTAGCACCTGTAATCTAGTCGCTATAATTCTACTGTTGCAATTTCTTTTGCAGGCGCAATTGCTGTGCGTTAAGCAGCGGCATGTCATCAATCGACCTCTGTATGTCGCGGCGTGCTTTCTCCGTACTGGCACGTGCGAGCTTCAATGTCAGGCGCTCATGCACCCCTTACAGCAGGTCCTCAGGGATGGGCTCTTCATCCCAGTTGCCACCCGGGTGCTCAAAGAACCGATTGCACTGAGGACATCGGCGGGCGGTGCGCCTCTGGTGTTGCATGATCCGCTGGTAGCACTCCCAGCAGAGGCCAGCCCGGCAGCCGTTAAGCCGGAGCCTTCGTCTGGGGGGGGTCAACCACCCCCCGCTCAATCTGGTCGTTGTCAGCATCCTCAGGGTTGTACGACGAAGCGCACACCGAGCAGAACCAATTGGCGTGCCCGCAGAGGGGCAGATCGCTTGGCACTGGGTCAGGGCGGTTTGCGCGCATAACATACTCCCGGAACATGGGGAGGGCGAGGATGGAGGTGTTGAGGTGCCTCCCGATCACGGGCTCCCACGTTGTGGTGTGCGTGTGCCACAGCACCTGTACGTGCAATTCCCGCGGCTGGCCTCTTTCTGCAATGGCTTGCACTGCAAGTACTTCTTCCTCGGGTCCCAACTGCAGAGCACGGTGCAAGAAGCCTTCCTCATCAGGCGGGGAAAGCAGGCGCAGGTGGTCCGAGCATCAAGTTTGAATGAAAAACACACCAACAACTACATTCGCGACAAAGCACCGTCGGTGCAAGGGGCGCGTGGCTGAGGAGCTGTCCTCCCAACGCATCCACGTGCACAAAAGAGCGCTGCAGGAGGTGCAACCGACATAGAGGTCAGGCATATCACACTGGATAATAACTTTAATTTTACGATACTACATATTAACTGGTGCTGCAGCATACGTATTCACGATTATATCCGGCACGCCACAATGGTAGACGGTAACTACTATGCTTCTATGATATCCGCGCTAACGAAGCTTGCTGTTAATCCTATACACGAAGTCTTTGATGGTGCCGTTTAAAATCACGTGCCAGAAGAGAGGACTCATATCCTGCAAACACGCAGGCGTAGTGTATCACATGGTATGCGCTCACGTCAGGTCAACAAATGTGCCCGTGGGCGTGGGCAGAACCCACTCCACTGCAATGCCGTAACCATGCAAGTCGACAAGCCTATGCAAGCAGGACGAACTATCCCTTCGCCTATATAGGTCAACATGAGTCCCGCCGCGCGAAAGTCTCAACACCAGAACCGTGCTGTGTACTCGTTCCGCATAGACTGTCAGGGTGTTGTTCACGAGGTAGCCCCAGTGACACCGGTGTTGGTCACACAAATATTTCTTTTGTTGAGGAGTAATGCCCGTCTGGGTAGAGCCCCAACCCACAGACTTGGCCATCTCGGCCACTGTTCCCTTCAAGGCCTGCTCACTAAACTGGCCGGTAGTTGCCGCTGCCAGCGACCATATGAAACACTTGCCATCGCCGGGGACTTTTACAAGCAGCCATGTGCGTAGAGAGCAGCGAGAGCAGCCCTACAAAAACACGCGAACGGACACTGTCACAGAGGCATACACTCGATGGCTGTGGAAGCATGCGCAGCTCGGGACCGACATCATGAAGGTGCGTGCGTAACACAGCTTAATGTATTAATCAGAACTTAATGTAATAGTCTCCATCCTCCGGGCCAGCGTAGGGTGGGGGATATTAATTCACTCATACGCCCGAAGGGCTTGGTGTTTTCTTTTTTACTTTAGTCTTCATCCTCACTACTAGTCTCGCTAACGTAGTCATCTTCCTCCGCATCCGACGGATCAGTGATGGCCGGGATATCACCCCGCTGGCTCTCTGACTCCACAATCGCCGCATACTCATCCCACCGTAAGGCACAGTGCCGGCCCCATTCCGCAACCGCCTGTTTGTCGTACAACCTTACTTACCACGACGTAACCGGTCGGTGGTCTGTTTTCGTATTCCCTGTCATAGGAGCCTTCGGGAACCTCATCCGTCGGTGCCGGGGTCCATACATGCTGTGGGTCAAATTTCACAATCTTGCCTTGAATACACCAGGGCGGCGGGACGAATCTGCTGTCCTCCAGGGTGACTGACCAGTCGAGTTTGACAGGCAAGGATTCCCCGGTTTCCGAGTTTATCCATTCCAACTGCCACACGCACCAGCCGATAAGGAATGGGTAAACTCCGCTGGCACACCCGCAAGACCTAGCACAGGCCAACCGGAAAACAAAGCACGGTTGAACAGCAATCACGGGGGATGGCATGTTGTGCGCATGGAAGACCCACGAATAAGTATTAAAACCAAATAGATACGTGCTAAGTGTTACTCTATATCGGCGTATCCTTGCAGGTTTCATGCGCGGCTCGGGCTAACATGTCACGGCTTATGAACTGCTACGGGCGACAGGCTTCAAGCCGGTTTGCCTCACGAAGCTTGCTAATGCACGGGCACGATGCACTGTCGCCACCGGTGAGACCGTGCTCCTCCTCGGGCTCGTCCAAGGACCATGCGTCCTTCGGGTGCTTGCAGGAGCTGCCTCCGTCGCCCTTATTCCATTAAGTTCTTGCCCTTTTGGAATACAGCTGCCATTGTGCTTTCCTAAGGAGGGGGCGCCTGGTGGCGGGTTCTTCCAGTGCGATCGCTGGCATTCTGTTGAGCAATACACTGCGAGTTCACACCGGTCACACCTGGCTATTCCAGGCTCCTTATAGCAATAGGAACACAAGCTACGGCGTGCAGACACTTTCTTCTTGCCAAAAACTGCCTGGTTTGCTCGCTCCATAGCAGCCCGGGTGAAGCAGACGGAGTACGGTGTGCCCGGCAGCTTGATCGGACGATTATAATCAATGTGTACCTGATGACACGTTCATGCGACCACGCCGTACATAATAAGCATCCCCCCTTGCCGCCACAGCATAGTCGGGGAGACACACGTGACATGCCCCCATACGTGACGCGCCCCATACGTGCTACGTGACACCACTACCATGACATGCCCCATGCCTACACCAGGATACACACATCCTACACGTGGAGAATACAGAGACCAGGTTCATCAAGCTCCGCAAGCGCAGACGGGGGTGCATGCATGTCACCTGAGGTGGTGATATCAACACATAACCGCGCCCTACGACGCTTCCCTGCCGCCGCCTTTGACGTTGCCCCCCTTCTTCTTGGGCGCCGCCGCCGCCGCCAGGTCTGCAGATTTTCTGGCCTCCTCTGCCAGCTCATCCTTCGGCGCGATGCGCATCCAGTGGCCGGGGTATGTATCCACGGGCACGAAATGAAGAACCCGGATCGGCACTCTGCTCTCGAGCTGGATGTCATCTGGGGGGCAGAAATGAACCATGCTGAAAGGCGCTACATTCAGTGCTGTTCCTGCTGACCCCTGCTCAATTTCATTCAGCATGCTCCGAATGTCGGCTGGAGGAATAATCCGGTAACACTGAATCACCCGTCTGGCCATGGCCGCAAGCACCAGCATCCATTCATTCTCACTGCTGCCTTTCTTTCTGCGCAGTGTCGCTGGAGAGGCGGCATCATGCCAAGGGAAAAGTTGCGCGCGGTGCTGCTCCAGGAAATCCCGCGCGGCTTCACGCAGCTTCAGTACACGGTATTCAATACCGTTGCGCGTGAGTCTGTGCATTCCGTCGATGTACGGGCATATCGCCCGAAGCCAGCAATCACCATCGGCCTTAACGTCACGAATCTCTAACCCAGCCTCCGCCAGGTAGTGTTCAATCTCCAAGAGGGACGCAAACCCCTCTTCCCTCCCGGGTTGTACTTGCGTGAGCAAGCGACGCGCCTTCGGCATTCGCAAATCGACCGTTCTTTGGGATTGTCCTTGTGCTGTTAGCGTCAATATTCGGGCAACATGGTGAGCACGTGATACTCCCGAAGCGGGTGCGTGGTGGCCAAGTCCAATATCACGGGCATGGATGCACCATGGAATGGGGACGCGGATGTGTGTATAGACGTGATGCACCACGGTGTCATTTCCGAAAACGGTGACCATGTTGTGCTCGGTTCCCAAAGTAGGTGCAGTCAGCCCAACAACACCCGCCGACGCGAGGCCAGGAGCTGGAGCAGCATCCATCTCTCCCAGGCAGGGGCCCTCCGCTGCGGCAAGTGTGTGTGTGGCCTCACCATCCCCGCTCACGTCTGTTGCCGGCGCCTCGCACGCCGCCGGAACTGCGGGACGCGCCGCGGCCCCGCGCATTTCCGCAGTCTCAGGAGGAGGCGCAGCATCCATCTCTCCCAGGCAGGGCAGGGGAGAAGTCCTCTCCGGAGGCCTTTCGGCCAGTTTTCGAGAAAACATTTGTTTTTTCTTGTTTTGACATCTTTTTGCATACTTAAGGGTCAAAATTATTTCGGCCAATCTTCGGCCAAACCCTCTTTTTGGGAGACTCTCTCGGCCAGGGGCCGGTCAATCGCGACAGGACTTCTCCCCTGAGGCAGGGGCCCTCCGCTGCGGCAAGTGTGTGTGTGGCCTCACCATCCCCGCTCACGTCTGTTGCCGGCGCCTCGGAAGCCGCCGGGACTGCGGGACGCGCCGCGGCCCCGCCCATTTCCGCAGTCTGAGCAGGAGGCGTAGCAGCCATCTCTCCCAGGCAGGGGCCCACTGCACGCATGCGGAGGTGGCCACCATCCCAGGCAGGCTCGGTGCGCTTTCGGACACCACGCGCAAACACACAGGTGCACCGACATGCGAACGCTGGTGTGGCATCATCCCAGTCGTGGGTGATGGCAGCGGCCACCTTCAGCGCGAAATCCGTGCTGGGACACGCTATCATAGATTCCAACGTGGGATCCAGCATGCCATCCTTGTCAAAAAGCTGGCGCGGGGGTGCCTGGCGAGGGTTCTTACGGCGTTGCCAGTTCCGAGTCCAATCTGTGCAAACCGAGGCAGGAGGCTTGGTGTTGCGTCTCCTTCGCCTCCGCTTCTTCTTTCGCCCAACATCGTTAGGTGATGACGGATCGTTAGATGCTGCAATTCCCGGCCCTCACTGGAACCGCATGCTATGCCGTCAAGCATCTTGATGACCGGATGTGGCTCCTCATCCGCCCGCAGCACTGCTTGTTCTGGTTGGGACTGCTGGTCAGCCGGTGATGTTCTTCGGGCGGCCACCCACACCGCAAACGTAACAGCCTGGGCCGTCGGGCAAGTTGCTCCCATCCGTTGGAAGATGTCATGCTCATGGAAGCCGGGGACCGTTGAAGCCTGAACAAGCGTATCCAACAGGTCTACAGCTTGCTTCTCTGCTTGCTGCGGTGCTCCAAGACCGAACTGCAGATTTGCCAGCCCGGCGCGCTCGCTATCGTTGAGGTTGGCGGCTTGTCCAAAGGCTGTCGCGAACATCTTGCACACCGTGGCCACATCCGCAAAGTTCAAAACAGCCCGCGATCTGGCCTCCTCTGGGGACATGGGCTCAAAGCTGCTGAGGTCGGCAGGCTGGTAAGGGTGCAGCTCGTGCGTCCGAAGCGGCGGCTGCATAGCAGGCTGCGCTGACTGCCGGTGGGCGTAGCAGCTGCCGCACATGACGTGCCCAAATTGCGTGAGATCGGTGTCCTCGATGGCATGCATGCAATACTTGCAGGCGTACACCCGGGGAAGCTTTGAGTAGCTCCCCTGGAACTGGATAGACTCCCTGCACGCGAAGCACACCATGCGGACCGGTAGGCCATACATCTCCCCTACCTGGTGAGGCAACGTGTCCACGGTGTTCATGAGGTCAATCACCCCCCCCTCGGAGCACCGTCACCGCACCGAAGATGCAGAGGGACAGTGACCGCTGAAGAGGGAGACGCGGTGGGTGGCCCGTGTGTACTGGGTCCCCCATAGAAGAAAAATTCTTGCCCGGGCACACACCCCGGTGGGCAACGTGGGTGGCCGGCCACATCATCAACCACCCCGGACCACCACCTAGGCGAGCACGCTGGAAAGGGTGACTGGTGGGATATCCTTGATACGCCGCTGGCAGACCATCGGCATAGTCCGGCGCAACAGATTCAGGCATCACCTCAGTGTAGGCCTGGTCGTCGAGGCACAGCAGAGCCGAAAAGGTATGGATGCCCGACTCCCCTCGCACCGGCTGCATCCCCAGCCTGGCCTCCATGGAACCGGATGGTATGTCCCTGTGCAGTATCTGGGTCCCACTGTTAAGGGTGCGCCCAATGAAGGCCGGGTAATAGTAGAACTGCGTTACCGCCTGAGATATGCCAGTGACGACATCGAGTTCAAAGTCGTCCTCGACGGTTTCGAGGCTCGAAGTGTCTTGGCGGTATCGATGCCGTGCGGTATCGTCACTTATTTCATCTTTACGTGTTCGAGTTCGTGACATACTCGTTATCATCGGTTACGGTTTCTCGCGGCGGCGCGATGTTACGTATACCGTCGGTTTCGGTATCCTTCGTCATTGCATTTCCCTCGAACATTTCGAGTGAACTGCGGTTTTCGCCAGCTAAGGAAATATCACAGCACAGCAAATATTCATTTAACTTCTCAGCTTGAAAACTGGTCCGAACAGCGCAGAGGCACCAAATTCATAAGTGAGAGTGACGTGAGCTTTGAATTTGAGAGACCTTAGTCGCGTGTCACAAACACAGCAAAGACAGCAAGCGATAGATAATAATAAGAAGGGCACGAATCCTTGCTGACGGCGGCTTGGGCCTGGAGCCAATGCCATGCCATCTTCGGTCCAACGGTCGCATACGCTGATGCCATCGGTTTCCACGGTATCGGTTTCATGGCCGATATCGAAACCCGATTTGAATCGACGGTTGCGGTATCGTCATGGAAATTCACGCATCGATTACGGTTTTCCCCGGGGGCGCTGCCCAATTTCAACCGACGGTGACGGTGTCACACGGTATCGTATTTTTTCTAGAGCCGACGGTATCGAGTGCGTCGCCTGAAAATTAACCGCACGTCGGTATACGGTTTCAACCGAACTCGATGTCGTCACTGAGATATGCGCCATCCATGCCTCTCCCCCATCCGCTCCAGTCCTGTCGTCATCAACGAATGCATATATTCCAGTACCAGCCATTATAGACGAGCCGGGGCGATCCCCTCATCCTTTTGCGCTGGTCCTGGCCAGCTAGCATCCACCGTATAACGGGCATCCGGCGCAATAATAACCGGGTTTTTCGCAACAGCCAGACTGTCGGAGAACAACCCCTTCACCGTAAGGTAGGCCCGGTACTCCTCAAGCGTCGCCGCCTGCGCACCCCACTGCTGCATATGAAAATTGTATGCCGCAGCTACTTCCTGAACGCCCCTGGTCGCCATCTCATGCCAGAGCCGTAGGCGTACCACCAAGAAGCTCCGCAGGTCTTCAAACTCCATGTTCTCAAACTCTGGAAGCTTCGCAGGGTCCTCGAAAGCCAACTGCGCCAGCTTCCACCCCTTGCTGACAGTTCTACGCAGCTTCTCCAGAGCTTCATGCGTCAATTTCCTCTGCGCCTTTAACTGGCCGGTGCGTACACACGCCCTGGTTGACTCGTTGGGGATCGCCTGCTCCATCGTGCACAACGATCCCACCGCGTTCGCAAGGGTGTTCATGGCATCATCGCAGTTAGCAATCCAAAGCAGAATCCCCCGATACTCCCCATCCAGCGCCTTCCAGATGGCGACGCTCACTGCCTGCTTCACCTCGGCGATGGCTACGTCTAGGGCACCCATGGTATCAGCAGTTCCTCTGCCCACGAAGATGTGATGATCCAGGAGCACCTCGTGGCGAGCCTGAAAGGATTCCGTGTGCAAAGACTCCTTATCCGCCGAAGGGTAGGTGGTGCACCATATTGGAACACCACTCTCCCGCTGCGTGTTCCACCCAGCACCCCGTCTCTAAACAGCAAACGGTGCGTGTAACAAGAGGAGCTATCTCACAGCGCTCCATTCACAGCGATGAGCAAGCCGAAAGAGCTAGCCTAGGCACAACGCACAAACAAAACAGAGTTGTACAGCAGTCACGGTGGATGGCGTACACAATTTTTATAGTGCCCAAGGAAGATACACTTCTTATTACAAAATAGAGTAGTACGTGTTACGTGTTACTCTACCCCGGCAACTCATTGCAGGTTTCCTCGCAGCTCGGGCTAACTGTCACGGTTTGGAAAATGCACTCCTACGACTGATAGCCTTGAAGCCGTTTTGCCTCCCGAAGCTTGCTAATGCAAGGCCTACACAGGGGTTAATAAGCGCAGGGCGGTATCCGAGGTAGCTCTGCAGGAACCAGTTTGCTTTCAGACTCGATGCGCGTGGCCTCCAAGGCCGCAGCAAGCTTCGGCTGACGGCCGTTTCCCAGGATCTTCCTGGCAGCAGTCCAGTATCAACCACAATACGGTAGGCTCTGGGCCACGAATTTAGTCTGCACCCGGCCCGTGATGACAGTTGGCACGGTTCGCTTGCTGTCGTCGTTGGAAACCCCTCGCAGCCGGTCGTGCGGATCACGAATGAAGATCCGCACAAGCAGTGCTCCCACCGCCCACATATCCGTCGCGGCAGTGGGACCAGTTCGCGAATACTCGGGGGCATACACATACCCTGTCGCTTGGGTTAGGGGCGCCGCCGAGGCCCAGCGCTCCCTGTGGAACCCGTCGACCGGCAGGCCGGCTCGGTGCTCTCGCCGCGCCAATCCGAAGTCAATGAACACCATGCTATCTGGCCTGGAAGGGCAGAGCACGACGTTGCCTGCCCGCAGGTCTCCATGCGCAATGCCTCCTCCGTGTAGCTCGCGTAGTCCGCTGAGCAGCCGGAGGCACAGCTGCTTCTTGAAGGCCAGGGATAGCGGGGAGGTTGGAGAATCTAAGAACCGCTCCAAGGAGACCCCGTGGTCCCCAAACATGAGGAACGGGATGGGAGCAGACTCCGACCCTGGCTTCAGGCGAATCCCAAAGTACTGCGGAGGCGCCACGAACTCAGGTGCCTCCCGCCACGCGAGGGTAGCCATGTACAACTCCCGCGCACACTCCATGAACCTCTGACCTCGCGTGAAACTGCTCCGGCTGAACTCCTTGTAAGTCATGGGGACAGTCTGGTTCAGGGAGCACCCGATCTTCAGCTTCCCGTACCCGCCTCGAGCATCGGTTGCCTCCCCCAAAGCCGTTTTGAATCGGATGGCTGCATGCCGAACCTCCCCAATTCCGCATGCCATCGCCAGCGCGCGCAGGACTGCCGGGTCGTCGAACCGGGAGCATAACGACTGCCGCTTATCCGATGCCGTGAGATCAGCCCAATGGTCCACACAGGGTCCGACGAAAAGGGTGCGCGGCGGCGCCACTTTCCCCTCAGCTTCGGCCATCGAGGCAATGGCGTGCAAGGCAGCGCTCCGCGCCGAAGCTCCCTTGATTTTTTTCATTCTCCGGCGACTCGCGGTTGAGCGCCTGGGTTTTTTCTTTGCGCCCTCGGCGGACTAGGAATAGGACATATCCCCACCCCTTTCCAGTGATTTCCAGCACGGACCACCAGGACCAGGGCGGCAACCGGAAAATACCCGTAGGTTCCGCCGGATTTTTAAAAACAATGGACAGCGCTTCCGCAGGAAATGCCACAGCCGGCACTGACTAGTCAACAGCGACGGTTGCGAAGGACCGACCGAACCAAGGAGCGACATGACCTGGTTGGGGCGTCCTACCACGGCTCTGGGGGCGCGTGGAGACAAGGTCTTAACACGCGTTCCCGATCCTTACATGAGGTAACATCCTCTCCGTCCAGGCTTCTGTCCGGAGATAACATACTGCCCGTTCAGGCTTGCTAGACACTTTCAAGAAGGACACCGGAAAGACCCACGTCTGCATTTTCAAAGAAGAAATAACAAGCTGTAAGGGAATACAAACCAGGCAAGGGGAGACTCGTTACTATTTACAGAATGTACTATTTACATAATGTATACACATGTTGAAGAAACCGACAGTTGCGACACCGACAGTTGCGAAGAACCAAGGAACGATATGACCTGGTTTGGGCGTCCTACCACGGCTCTGGGGGCGCGTCGAGACAAGGTCTTAACACGCGTTCCCGATCCACTGGCCGACAGACATTCCCACGAATAAAGGTTCGCCGCGGCTCTGGGTGCGCGTCGAGCACAAGTCTTAACACACGTTCCCGAGCCCGACCGGCCTCCAAACCCTCATCCACATACGACAACGTATGTAATATGACAACAAAGAAGAATAAAACTACAACTTTGGAAGGGCGCGTGGTTGAGGAGCTATCCTCCCAACGCAGCCTACTGCCTCCGCAGACCCAGGTGCAAAGATACAGAGGGACGTCTTGAATAAACAACAAAACAGAGCCAGGGAAAACTCAGCTGGCGCACACGCCCGGAGATGCTGCAGCGGGCACTGACTACTCCACACCGACAGTTGCGAAGAACCAAGGAACGACATGACCTGGTTTCGGCGTCCTACCACGGCTCTGGGGGCGCGTCGAGACAAGGTCTTAACACGCGTTCCCGATCCACTGGCCGACAGATATTCCCACGAATAAAGGTTCGCCGCGGCTCTGGGTGCGCGTCGAGCACAAGTCTTAACACGCGTTCCCGTACCACCGGCCTCAAAACCCTCATCCACATACGACAACGTATGTAATATGACAACAAAGAAGACTAAAAACTACAACTTTGGAAGGGTGCGTGGTTGAGGAGCTATATATCCTCCCACCGCACCCATGCGAGCAAGCGCCGCACACCACAACTACAGATCCGACTTGCCTGCGAGAACGGGGCGCGTGGTTGAGGAGCTATCCTCCCAACGCAGCCTACTGCCTCCGCAGACCCAAGTGCAAGGAAACAAGGGACGTCTTGAATAAACAACAAAAACAGAGCCAGGCAACCTGCTACCGGCGCGTGGTTGAGGAGCTATCCTCCCACCGCACCCATGCAAGCAAGCGCCGCACACCACAACTACAGATCCGACTTGCCTGCGAGAACGGGGCGCGTGGTTGAGGAGCTATCCTCCCATCGCAGCCTACTGCCTCCGCAGACCCAGGTGCAAAGATACAAGGGACGTCTTGAATTAACAACAAAAACAGAGCCAGACAACCTGCTACCGGCGCGTGGTTGAGGAGCTATCCTCCCGCCGCACCCATGCAAGCAAGCGCCGCACACCACAACTACAGATCCGACTTGCCTGCGGGAACAGGGCGCGTGGTTGAGGAGCTATCCTCCCATCGCAGCCTACTGCCTCCGCAGACCCAGGTGCAAAGATATAAGGGACGTCTTGAATTAACAACAAAACAGAGTCAGACAACCTGCTACCGGCGCGTGGTTGAGGAGCTATCCTCCCATCGCACCCACGCAAGCAAGCGCCGCACACAACAACTACAGATCCGACTTGCCTGCGGGAACAGGGCGCGTGGTTGAGGAGCTATCCTCCCATCGCAGCCTGCTGCCTCCGCAGACCCAGGTGCAAAGATACAAGGGACGTCTTGAATAAACAACAAAACAGAGCCAGACAACCTGCTACCGGCGCGTGGTTGAGGAGCTATCCTCCCACCGCACCCATGCAAGCAAGCGCCGCACACCACAACTACAGATCCGACTTGCCTGCGGGAACAGGGCGCGTGGTTGAGGAGCTATCCTCCCATCGCAGCCTGCTGCCTCCGCAGACCCAAGTGCAAGGAAACAAGGGACGTCTTGAATAAACAACAAAAAACAGAGCCAGGCAACCTGCTACCGGCGCGTGGTTGAGGAGCTATCCTCCCACCGCACCCATGCAAGCAAGCGCCGCACACCACAACTACAGATCCGACTTGCCTGCGGGAACAGGGCGCGTGGTTGAGGAGCTATCCTCCCATCGCAGCCTACTGCCTCCGCAGACCCAGGTGCAAGGAAACAAGGGACGTCTTGAATAAACAACAAAAACAGAGCCAGGCAACCTGCTACCGGCGCGTGGTTGAGGAGCTATCCTCCCACCGCACCCATGCAAGCAAGCGCCGCACACCACAAAAACAGATCCGACTTGCCTGCGGGAACAGGGCGCGTGGTTGAGGAGCTATCCTCCCATCGCAGCCTACTGCCTCCGCAGACCCAAGTGCAAGGAAACAAGGGACGTCTTGAATAAACAACAAACCAGAGCCAGACAACCTGCTACTGGCGCGTGGTTGAGGAGCTATCCTGCCACCGCACCCATGCAAGCAAGCGCCGCAAAACACAACTACACATCCGACTTGCCTGCGGGAACAGGGCGCGTGGTTGAGGAGCTATCCTCCCATCGCAGCCTACTGCCTCCGCAGACCCAGGTGCAAAGATACAAGGGACGTCTTGAATAAACAACGCCCCAAAATTGCGAGGGCGGGCACACTTACTCTGTTGGGGCGGGGGCACAATCCACTTCACTGGAACTAGGTCAAAAAGGAGAATCCCAGGGGACGACCCTCACCTTAGGCTGCTCTGCCTCCGCCGCGGATGGGTCTTCCCCGCCGCCTTCAACTGCTGCTCCGGCTTCTTCAGCTGCTTCTGCGGCGCCGGGTTCCTTGTTCAAGTCAACCGCGACGGGTTGACCTTGTTGTTGATGACCCCCAGTTGGGGGTCTCGCTCTCGGTCGCTTCGCAACGCGACCTCCGAGCCGCTCAGCAGGAGCCTGAAACACCACACCAATAAATTAGTCTTCCTTTCCGAACAGTCCTGCGCCAACCATAATCATTACCAGACCTATGCAGCCGAGCCTCCAAAAATTACGCAGTTTTCCGATGAACACAAACCGCACCGCTGGCGAGTCACCCTTGTACTCAACGGCACTCTGCCTTAACAACTCCCCGCGAGCGAGTTGCCGACGGGGCGCAGACATTGTCAAAATTTTAACGGACGGATAATAATTCTAATAGTTAGTTGCGGCTTCAAGATAGAAGCCTTCAACCACTTTTCAACTTTTTATTTGAAATAGCTCCTCCTACCTATTTAGTATTCCTAGTATTCTTATTACTACGGTGCACGCCTACCACCTGCCTGCTTCTATAAATATTCTGGTCACGTTCTATCTCTGATAGCATTCGAAATACATACGCACTGTAATTAACCCGATTATAAAAAACAACTCGAGCCCTTCGTGTTTTCTGATTGGCCTACGCGCTCACGCGACCTTGCGAGCCATGTCGCTTCGACGTATATAAAACTGAATGCTGCCTCACTTCACCACGCTCGTCGGTTTATAAGTATTTCACTCCCCTCCAGTCCCTCACAAGCGTCCTGATCACTGATCCCAGTGACTTGCTTGCGGTTTCGGTCTCGTGCGTCGTCCTCGTGACCTCTTGAATGAGCCCCGGGGCATTCTGAAGCCGGCTCGATGACCCTGCCAGTCATTTTCTGCCAGTCGGATATAAATCAAGCGAAGGTAAGGAAACAAAACCAAAAGTACGCATTAATAACCAAAGGTAACCAGAAGTAAGGGAAAACCTATTCCTAGTGAATGTGGTGTTCTGAACAATACACTTTCCAACATGTATGCGTGCAAAGGTGCCACTGCGTGCCTTCGAGACCTGTCCTTGCTGTGCCTCGCCTGGAAGCAATGCCGTCAAGCCTTCCGGTGTCACAGTGGCCTGCCTCTCTCGCATCCGCCCACTAAAATCTATGTGGGTAGAACGGGGTCGCGTGCCCTTGCGGGGTGGTGACCATGGAGACTGTAATTGCCGTCCATTCTCCTTCTCCTCTGCCGAGATTGCCGCGGCCTCTGTCTCTACGGTTGTCAAGACGGGCTGCTCGCACTGTGGCGAACGGGCTGCCTCACTTCCAGTCGGGGGCTGCCTCGAACCGTCACTTCCGTAGGAGGCAGGTCATTCCTGGGTCTCGGGGATCCCGTCGGACCCCCCTTCCCGAAAAGCCTCCTCCGGCTCCACCTGTTCCTCGATTCCACATAAGCCACACAGATGTGCATAGCCTTCTATATTGTCTATTGCCAAATGGGTGCGGTGGGTTAACCCACCGTAATGTCGACTTTAAACAACCCAAAGCTTCTACGTAACGGCGTATATGGTCTCAAACCTATGTTTCATGGCACTCATTAAGAGTCCCTCCGAACATGGAAAACATACTCTGCACCATTCTAAGGTGTTTCGATGTGTAAGAGGCGCATGAAGCTGCCAAATATTATGGTGGGTTGGGAAATTTATCTACGGTGGGTTTACACGTGTTACAAATATTGGTAGATCCGTGCCGTACGGAGGGAGGCGCTAGTATGCGATCTTAGGGTTGGCACTTCATATATGATAGTTGGCAATGATAAGTTTTGATGTACATCACTTGGGGAGGCACTTGCATATCGTAGGCATGCTACGTTACCATGGAGGTGTCGGGGTTCGTTAAGCCCTAAAATTGGCTAAAATCCGTTATTTTCATAGTGTTTCGTGGGGAAAATAAGTTCACGTCAATGGGTACAGCTCATGCCAAATCTTTGTTTTTTTTTCGCTATTTTGGGGTCTTACAGCTTATGTCATACAAATCATATGACGTTAGTACCCCTTTAGCATGCTATGTACATTACGCGGATATTATGCCGGTAGCATGCTCGTATTATGCCTATAGTATACTAACGCCATACTTGCAGTTTTTTGTTTTTTTGTTAGCATGCGATTTGTGTAGTATGCTGTACAGTAATCGCCCATATTTAAGAAAACAGGGATTTTGGGCCAGCCAGCCGTACTCATCGAGTTGGTACCCCATGACACCCCATTTTCTTAGCTTAACCTTTGTATCCTCTTATTTCTTAACCTTTGTCGAGAGAAAAGCCAGCCAGCCGTACTCATCGAGTTGGGTACCCCCAAACGGCTAGTGGTTTTCTAAAGCGAGTGATTGCTGTAGGATGCCGCTAAGATACCCATACGGTACCTACTACGTGAGACTAGATGCTAACGGCACCACTTAGCACGCCTTTAGTGGCGTACTAGGTGAGACTAGACGCCGATAACATGCTAACGCCACGCGTGCTAAAGGCGTGCTAACTACATGCTAACAACGACCACATGTTACAGGTGTCCTAAGGGCGTGCTATGTGGTGCACATCTTAACATGCCTAGAGGAATATTCCTCAAAAGATTCCCTGGTTAGGACACCTTTAGGAGGCCTTTAGGATGCCTGTAGTTCGCCCATCCTAACGGTATCCTAACGACATCCTAACGTGTGGCTGTAGTACTCCTTTATGACGTACTAACCGCGTCTTAACAGGCCTACGGGGGGGGGCGGGTTACGCCGATGCCCGTAAAGCACTTCGCCCCGGAGAGCATTTCTCCGCGCTACGTGAACAATGGACTCGCCAAGTTCACCCCAATGCATCCGATGACCAGTTCGTGCAGGCGTCCGCAAGTACACCCCGTGCGGCCCCGGGTCACCGTGGGCTTTCCCTCCAACGACAAGAACGCAGGGCACATATCTTCCTAGAATGACTCTCGGCCCGGAATCAAGAAAAACACGTGTTTTTGCTAATTTTCAAATGTTTTTCATACTTAAGGATGAAAAATCGACCGGCCCGCTTTCGGCCCGGACCTCTTTTGGGGCGCTGCTCTCGGCCCCGGGCCGGCCAATCCCCATAAGATATGTGCCCTGCAAGAACGACCGGTGGCCAAAACGCGTGCGCCACGACTAGCCCGAATGGCCACGTGTCACCCAACACCTCACCCAGTACCCTTGGCACCACAGCGGGGTCCGGTGAATATTGCCACCTCCGCACCATCAAGTCCGGCGGTACCACTTGCTGCCGATACCGTTGGTTGTCCGGAGGGTTTCCGGTTGGGTCAACATTTCGAGGAGCACACGAAGAAGTTTCGAGTTAGCCAATGGGCGGAAACCACTGTGGCGTGCGTGAATGATGCAAGGTGAGTGATTTCGTTTTTTCAAGGACCCTTTGAAAGTGCCCTAACTTTCATTTGGACTCTTGAATCACAATCGTCCATTTGGACCTTCGCAGGACTGTCGCACACATATGATGCCGTTAGCATGTTAAACACTATGTAACGACGTACTAACGACATCTTAACTGCACTCTAACGTGGCAGGTGCCAAACGGAAGACATGATGCGTGCTCTTTGTCACGTAACCGCTTGTAGATTGGAAGCGCGTAAGTGGAGAAACGTCGGCATGGTTCAGATTTACACTTGTCGCCATCGCAAGGACGAACCAACTTGCATGACTCCCCGCGACTTTCATCGTTGCGCCCAAGACATGCTAACGACCCTACGGTACCCGTCATGGTTGCCGATCCCGTCCATTTTGGAAGAAGAACCGGGCAAGGTAATGTACGCCGACCGCGTATTTCCCATAAAATTACGGACACGTGGCGTGCGACATTGTCTCATGTCCATTGCCACTGCAATCATGCTCATTGTCGCAGCCTCCATCGATAACACCACCCCTCTCTCGATATTGATACGAGATGTCGACGACTCCCCGCCGCCCGCCTCGCCTTCACCGCGCCCCGAGCCGATGGCCGACCCCACCGATGACGACACCACCCCTCCTTCCTCCTTGATACGAGACGTCCACGACTCCCCGCCGCCCGCCTCGCCTTCGCCACGCCCCGAGCCGATGGCCGACCCCACCGATGACGACGCCCGTCCCTCGTCATTGATAGAGGACCGCGTTGACGTGGTAAGCATCGTGGAATCCATTGAGGACGACGGCGACTCTTCAGTCGCCACGCTTTTGCCACACCCCGGACGTCGCCCATGGACGTCGGTGCATACGCTGCGTGCCTAGTATGCAAGATTTGGGGGACATGGTCAACATTAATGCACAAAATGGTGTACCTCTTCAGCAAGCAAAATCCGCCAGGTACGCAGTATTCTACCTTTAACATGTCTTTAGGATGTCGTTATGACTCGATTAGGATGCGCATAATGTGCTAACGACATACTGACTTAGCTGTTTACACAATCGTGGGCTTGGTGATATGCAGGCACGGCCGTATTACGAGAATATTGCGGGTGGAGATTGCAGGAAAGGTCTACATCTTACTGACTGAAATGCGATTGGTTCACTACTAAGCCGACCGACGAACAGATCAAGGAGTATCGTCGACGTCACTCCATTCTCGGCCCGGATAACTTGACCAAGACGGTCTATACCTTCAACCCGCACGTAGACCGTGCGGCCTTTGGCAACATGGAGCCATTCATATTAGCCAATAGAGTAGAACAGCAGGTTGTTATTGTACCACATCCGTGCATGGAGACCGCGGTCATTCTCGACCCAACGGCCGACTTCTTCGAGGGATCAAGGACATAGGACGACGACGAGGTCGATGTATGAGACATGAATCGCTGCCAGGGCAGATATCTCCCGCGGAGGTGACTCGGCCCGCATTGGGAATTTACTTCGGCCACATTTCGGCCCGTCTCGGCCCGAACCCAAAATTGCCCGCCGCAGGCGCAAAATTTTAATTTTAAGTATGACAATTTGTCAAAAATCGATAAAATTTTGGAAATTTATCGATTTTCCCCTCAATGCGACTCGGCCCATCCGCAACTTTTCCTTCGGCCCGCCTTCGGCCCGGGCCTCCGTGACACGGCCCCGGGCCGGCCAATCCCAGGAAGATATCTTCCCTGATCGCTTATAGTTTATTTTTTGCTTGCCACATGCCATGCAGGCAGTTGCAAATTGTGACCTTGGTAACGACCCCTGCAGTAGTACAACTAACACATACTTTATAATGCGCAGTGCCGCTAGAGTGTCATTAGCGTATTAACTTTGCCTACGAGCATCCTAACTACGTCCTAACGCCAACCTCCTAATGACATCCTAGAGGCATGCTAACGCCATCCTAACGTCCCTACCTTTCCGAGAAACTCCGCCCGCGTACTACTTTCCCCGAATCCCACCATACTCCGCGGTATAAACTTCCCCTGGCCTTCTAGTCACCATAAAACGCCATCTCAGTGATCTGCACACCCACACGTGCCCCACCACTCACCCCTGCTCCAGTTGGTGCCAACGCATACTTAGGGCGCAGTGCCGTCAGGACGCCTGTAGTACGCGCATCTTAACAGGCCAATATGGCGTTAGTATGCCTGTAATATACTATACTACCGGCATACTAACGCCCATACGTACTAACTGGCCTTTACTATGCCTTTAGTACACCTTTAGTACACATACTACAGTTTCCTAGGACCGTAGGGCATTTAGTAGTAAGAGCTTCAGAGGGCGAGGAATGTGATTAAGCTGCTTCCCATTTTCATCCATTTTGCTGTTTCCCACGTCCGCGAATCCCGCCGCGCACTTGTTCTGCCCCGCACAGCCATCCGCCCATTCGTGAATAAATATTGGCTTCGGAATCCCCCTTTTCTCAAAGTACTCCTTGATGATCACCTCTCGCATGTACTGAATGAATCTGTGATCATGCTTGCGGTCATCACTGATAAAGTACACATAGTCCTTTATCACAACCGGGTTCTCCGCCGTGGACTCTACCCCATCGACTTCCTTGCACGCGTGCCGCCATAATACACACACCAACACAGTAGCCTGCTTCACCACCCAGTGCAAACTCTGAACTTCCCTCGGGATGTTCAACGAATGGTTCTCGGAGAAGTCGAAACACCACGCCGTATGCCCCAACGGCAAATCCGTGATACACGTCTTAAATTGACGGTGCTGGTGCAAGGCCATGAATGTATGGTAAGCATAGGGACGCAAAAACGGGCAGTCCCCGACGCCATTTAGCCTCCGCCACTTCCACGATTCCGACGCCGCGTCCTCGCACAGAAAGCGTCCATTGCACCGACAGTTTGGCGACTTCCCCGGTTCGTGCCCCAGCAACAGCGTTTGCAGCTTAGATATCAACGCCCCCAATTTCGTCTTCTTCTGCAAAAACTGCAACCTCCTAACCTCTTTCCCTTCGTCGTCGTACTTGCCCGCACTCAGAGTCTCATAGCACGACCACCTCACCTCCTCCGCATATTGCACCTCCTTCTCGCACACTTTAAAGTTCTTCAAACCTCCGCACTGTTTGCAGGTTTGCAACAGGCACTCTATGCGGTGCTTATTCCCTTCACGCGGGCACAACAGACTCTCCGCGAACGTGGAGGTAGACTTCCCCGCCTTCACGATGCCACACACTTGCCCCGTCGGCGCACCCACCGCGCTCTCCCTCTTTTCCTCCGCCGTCCGTGGCACTCGGGGGCAACACTTCTTATCCTTGCACGGGCACTTCTTGTGCACCGCCTCCCGTGCTTCGTCGAACCCTTTAAGCACCATGCGCATGTCCTCGTGATACCTACAACAACAAGAGATGTTGTCCCTTCTTCTCAACCGTACCACATTGTGCGGTTTACAAACTCCCGCCTTCTCAAACGACCTTTGCCCCACCTTCACGCTTGGATATTTCGCCACAAATCTCCGGTACACCACTAGTTGCGAAGCCTCAAGCCAATGCTTGCTAACGTACTCACGGGGCGTCTTAAGCTTCCCCGTGTGTGGATCTCTTGCCAACACCACGTCCTTCTTACAAGGACTCACGCGCGTGTTGTCCGGGTGCAACCAAAAGTCGCGGATGAGTGCACAAGTGGCTTCCGCCATGCACCCTGAACGACGCCCACGTCGCTTGGGGCGCGTCACACCCACGTGCAAGCTCCTTCGTGCACGCTCGGCATTGCCAACCCTCGCACCCGCCAGCATGTTTTTATGCCCCGTGATGCCCGCATATCCTACACGCTTATGCACGCCTAACATTGTTGTCGCTGCGGTTAACACTTGCCCCTCTTGCATGTTCTCGCCAAACACTGCGGCCGCCACTGCAAGCTTGTGCTCCTCGTTCAAGTTAGAATTCCTACTCGACAGCGCCCCAAAGACCGCAACCAGGTTTTCTAGAATGCAGTCCATAGCTTTGGTCTTCGCCATTTCTGTATCACCGAACAACGCTGCGCGACAGCGTTGCAGCACACCTACTGCCACTTCCTTTGGCAGCGTTTCAATGTACCCCCTCACCGCTGAAGCGATGCGGTTTGGTAACCTACTAAAAATCTCGCTCATCTTCCCTATCCAGTGGTTCCTGTTTCCTCGCTTCAGTGGCGTGTATTCCTGTGGTCTGTCAACTTCGTGACGTGTCAGCGACCGACGCAAACCATCTTCTTGCCCCTCTATCCCTCCTTTGGACACTTCGCGCGAAGTGTCCAGTTCGTCTGGAGAAGAACATTCCTCTTTGTCTGAGCTGTCAGGAATCTGACAATTGCGCAAGGGCGTGGAAGTCGCCTCAGCTCGTGCAGATGCCCAAATATCGCACACCGAATCCAACTTGGTAACCAAGTGTCGAAGCGTCGGCATAGCTTCTTGCGGTAGGGGCCACACTCCAAGAGGTATGGTGCGTGCGGAGTCGCCTACTTCTACTAGAAGAGGTAGCAAGTCCATAAGAATTGGCGGGATATCCCAGTCTGGTCCAGGATTGTAGCTCGCGTCTGAGCCGCACAAAGCTAAAAAGACGCTCATAGCTAGAATGACATGCATGATTCCACATAACTGCCCTAGTAGCCAACGTCGATCATCCCGAACCACGGTGAACTTCACGTGGCCTTCCACGATGTGCACCCCTGCTACAAAAAGGTATGCGCACTCCTCAACAGTCGTTCTCACGCATTTTGTCACAGATCATAATAGTTCATAATAGCTTCGGGCTCTTTACAAATAAAGTACAACCGCACCGTTGAAGCTTGTCGGATTGGGGCGCCGCTTCGTCCCACCCATATCGTTGTCGTTTCTACCACGCTAACCACATATCAAATATACATGAAATATATTCGTGCGAGGGCATGAGCTTCCTCGCACTTCCATCACCGGTCACATTCTTGAAGAATACGAACGCGTTTCACTTCGAAATGGCGTGAAGTGCTTCATGATGTGGCGCTTTGGAGTTCACCAAATCTGTCAGCGCTCCACATCATAATTTATATCCGTGACATAATGTTGTGTGCATCGTGATGTGGCGCTTTGGAGTTCGATCAAGTTTTATCGACGGACTCCAAATCTGTCAGCGCTCCACATCATAATTTATATCGGTGACATAATGTTATGTGCATCTTGATGTGGCGCTTTGGAGTACGATCAAGTTTTATCGACGGACTCCAAATCTGTCAGCGCTCCACATCATAATTTATATCGGTGACATAATGTTGTGTGCATCGTGATGTGGCGCTTTGGAGTTCGATCAAGTTTTATCGACGGACTCCAAATCTGTCAGCGCTCCACATCATAATTTATATCGGTGACATAATGTTATGTGCATCTTGATGTGGCGCTTTGGAGTACGATCAAGTTTTATCGACGGACTCCAAATCTGTCAGCGCTCCACATCATAATTTATATCGGTGACATAATGTTGTGTGCATCGTGATGTGGCGCTTTGGAGTTCGATCAAGTTTTATCGACGGACTCCAAATCTGTCAGCGCTCCACATCATAATTTATATCGGTGACATAATGTTGTGTGCATCGTGATGTGGCGCTTTGGAGTTCGATCAAGTTTTATCGACGGACTCCAAATCTGTTAGGGTTCCACAGCCAAATATTTTTGCGTGGGATATTTGTATGTGCATCGTGATGTGGCGCTTTGGAGTTCTGGACGGACTTGAAGGCCCAAGACTCCGCCGTTACTTAATTGACTTATGCTCCTGAAACCTAAGAGTAAGTAGCACGTTAACACCTTGCCCCAGAAACATGGGGGCGAACCGTGGAGCAAAGGCTGTTGTGAAAGCTCTTGTGAAGAAGAAAGAAGAGAATGTAGTGAAATGTGTGGTCCGCGATTGTGCGGTCCCGAAAACTATTGTACCGAAGATCCAATGCAAGACGTGCCAGGGCTACTTTCATTTCGCGTGTTCTAGCAATGAGGAGGTTGGAGTAATATGCAAGCAGTGTGGTCCTCGGCCGGGGAAGTGCGTTTATTGCAAGAAAAGCGCGACCATTATGACTTGTAGTGTTTGTGGAGGTGGTTTCCATCCTTCATGTCAGCGAAAATTCGGGACTGCCGATTGTGGTTTGCTCACAAATCAAAAGAACTGTGGGCGCAAGGAGTGCGAGCAGCGATCAGAGTGTACTGCTAGTGAAGTGGCGGAAGATGCCACCGAGGCCACCGTTAAAACGCTGGCCTCAATTGACGCTCCCCGCGCGTTGGCGGGCTTGGCCAAGGAAGCGCAGAGTTCTCGAAGAAAGTCCTTGGACTGGCCTACTAGGAGTGTAGGTATTGGGCCACTGTTTGGGCCCCGGCCCTCGGGCGGCCGTCCACGATTTGGGCCGTCCACATGTGGACGGCCCAAATTGTGGACGGCCGGGGGCCAAAACATTCTTAACATTCTAACATTTCGCAAATTAGGGCTACCATACTTAAGCCCATACTTAAGGCGTGTAACGCGTCGGCCCGCGTCGACGCCTGCGTTTCCCCATACTTAAGAAAATTTAAATTTTTTACTTAAGGAATATATTAATGTTTTTGGGGTATTCTCGGAGTGCTGGTCGGCGCATCAGTCAGCACTCGGAGTGCGTCCTCCGCACGACGCCTACGGTTCTCACAATCGTATACGATTGTCAAGCTCTGTCCCCCATACCAATATTGTGAATGCTTTTTATTTCTTAAACATTTACACTGGCACCCGTGTCTATATACAGTCAGCACTCGGAGTGCGTCCTCCGCACGACGCCTACGGTTCTGACAATCGTATACGATTGTCAGGCTCTGTCCCCCATACCAATATTGTGAATGCTTTTTATTTCTTAAACTTTAACACTGGCACCATGTCTATATAGGGTATTATTTTCATAAAATAATTCATTTTTCATGGTACCTTAGGAAACCATGCCGGCTTCCCTGCGATACGGTAATCATGCTTTGGATGTCCCGCATACCGTGCCAATATCTCTTCCGTTACTACAGGCCTTGTTTCCAACCCTTACCGACACCCCGATGCTTCTTCACCTGCGCAGCGCAGAAGACGTGCAACCTGTCGAACTCGGTACCGTGTTCCCTGACGGAGCTGACGTACTTGTGATCGGTGGTGTCAGTTCAACCCCCGGATCTAGTGACGTGAAAACCGGTTGTGCGAATGTCGACACTGCCACACACGAATCTTCCCAAGCATCAGCTTCTCCGCCTCCTAAGACGCCTCGCCCTGAAGTAAAGCAAGAATATTTAGTTTGTGACTTAACCGAATCGCCTCCACCTCCTAAGGACTCGTATGAATCTACGAAATCCTCTAGCGCTGTACAAGAACCAAAGCTCAAGCATAAGGTCAAATCGGAAAATACTGCCTATACCGGACCAGCTATTCCGATAGATTTTTCTCAGCACGTTGATTTGACCCAAGACGTAGCGCCAGGTATACGTGAAGAGGTTGTCGACGAACTGCCAGTGCCTCTACTTCCGGGGGTAGTTTATAAGCCACGTGCTGGACATTTCTCTCCCGGTAAGGCAAGCTAGTGCCAAGAGTAACGCTTGGTATCGGAATAATCTGAGGGATACGACCGCGGCGGCCTACTCGAACGAGATTTCCAAACTTCGGGATCAATCGGCAAAAGTTGCCCTCCTCCAATCGCGCGAGCGGGATGCGCAAAAGGTATGAAACTTCCGCGCTCTCTCATGTGTCCTCACCCACGCGTGACAATCGTATACGATTGTCAAGCTTCAGTTCTCACCCACGCGTGACAAATCGTATACGATTGTCAAGCAGGTGGCGCTAGCTTCGCCCCTGACTCACGCGTGACAATCGTATACGATTGTCAAGCTTTGGCGCAAGCTTCAGTTCTCACCCACGTGTGACAAGCGTGTCGCCCCCCTTACATGTGTCCAACGTGTCTTGCTTGCAGATTTTGCGGTTACTGGATCCAAAACTGGGAGACGAATGGCGGAAGGAAGCTCTCGAGTTGAAGAACTATCCGAAAGAACTGCAGCCTGTTCTTACCCTAGAGGCTATAAGCACCTCGCTATCAGCCTTAGGGTTTGATGTACGATATTTTTTCTTTGTTCTTAATGTGGCGAAGCAAGGAGCATTAGTGGACGATGTGGACAAACGGAAGGAGTTCTACCAGGAATATGGGATCAGTTGCAAGGGCAAGTTTTTGACTGGCACTGAGTTCAGCTCGTATTGTCATCGTCTTGGTTTCATCAAGGATGTCATCGAATCTGCCAAGGCCAAGTTTGCCTCGCTGATGGGTTGGACTAAATACCCAGATTGGTATATATCCGGAGAGGCTATGATGGACGTCTATGATGATGATGAGGATACGCAGGATAGTATACTCAAACTAAAAGCTGACAACCCTTGGGGACCCTATGAATTTGATGGGGAATTTTACCGTGTTTCGCAGCATATGACGTACGTGCAAAAGCATCACCAGACACTTATGCAAGACGTCCACAGAGAGCCTGATTTGGAAACCAAGCTTCTGGTGTGGATGTTAATCAAATCTTCCAACAAATTCTACACTGCACGCTTCGATGAGGTCATGAAGAGCATGATGAAAGCAAAACGATGGAAGCGCGTTGATTCCAAGGAAGGAAGGGCTATGGACAAGAGTGTGAATAAGTCATCGCAGGATACCATGCATACTTACAAGACTCTTGTGGATTGCGCTGGTGAGTTAGTCCTCACAAGTATTTTTTTGTAAGTTGCAGGATTACAAGTCCTAATGACAGTGATGTTTGCTATGCAGCCACGCGTATGATCTTGTGCTACATTCACTCCTTGCCGGATGACTACATCGAGATTCGAAATGCCGGTCGCTTTGGGGCTACGTTCACGATTCCGAAGCTTTATGGCCCTGCCTACACTGAGGCACCCGTATACGATCCCGCATGGTTTCTGCAGACGTTGGGCATCACCCATACGAAAAGGGGGTTTGAGGAAAACTGCCTGCATTTGCTATGGGCGATTCAAGCAGCAGCTGGGTCTCAGATTAATCTGGCCCCTGCAGTACTGGCAGCGTCGCGGATGATGGAAGCCAAAGAAATGCCAGATATCAATGACGAGATCGCCGCGTTCAGTGCGAAGGTGACCCCGTTATACACTTGTGATGATCATGCCATGGGGATGATCGGTCAGTTGGTAAATGTTGGTAAAAGAAGTGTGACAATCGTATACGATTGTCAAGCTCTGGCGTTAGCTTGACTTAGAGTCTGCTCTGTCTCTAAGTTCGAAGACTGATTCTGATGCGTATTACAGGCCGTTTGGGAATGGCTGGAACTCCGTGTGAAAGCGTCACGCCGGGAGGGCGGGATGCCGGATGCTCTGATTAAAACTGATTAAATGGACGTACATCGGCCAAAAACTCCACCAGTGATAGGTCCTGAGATTAACTGCATGTTGCCCGAAGTCCTCCCAGTCTTCTTCAGCTTGTTGCCGCGCTCGCCGCCACAAGCGGAGAATTAAACGGTCTTCAGGAACCCATTGGGCTTGTTGTAACTGGCAGTCGCGAAACGTAAAAGCATCGAAAGGCCATATCCAATACTGCAATATTCCAATACTGGGCATAATGGTGAGGTAGTCTAAGGGGCGGGTTGTGGTTCTATGTGACGAACGCAGGTGTGATGAAATGACCTCCGGTTACAACTCCTCCAATATATATATCCAACATATATCCTAAAACCCTGAACCTTAGACGCCCCGATATGTCTATGTGCAGCACACCTGACACCAAGACTCACCTGCTTGACAATCGTATACGATTTTCAAGCAGGTGCACTAGGTCCGACACCCAGACTCACGTGTGACAATCGTATACGGTTGTCAAGCTCTGTCGTTGGGTTCGTCTCTCTGACGCACGTTTGACACTCGCATGCGACTGGGTTATACCCCCTGAGTCCCTGGTTAGGGGGGGAGGGGGGAGCCAGTGTATATTCCTTAAGTATAAAAAAATTTAAATTTTCTTAAGTATGGGGAAACGCAGGCGTCGACGCGGGCCGACGCGTTACACTCCTTAAGTATGGGCTTAAGTATGGGAGCCCTGATTTGTGAAATCTTAGAATGTTAAGAATGTTTGGGCCCCCGGCCGTCCACGATTTGGGCCGTCCACATGTGGACGGCCCAAATCGTGGACGGCCGGGGCCCAAACGGTGGCCCGATACTAATCCCCGCCTACTAGCGCGCTGAAGACCGGCGACGCTGGTGAGCACATTTTTCAAAGTGGTCCAATACTATAACGTTGTAATGAGTTTTTAGTTCTATTTATGTTTCTCGTCCTACTTGTGTAAACGTGCTTGGTTTTGGTGTTCTGTGAATTAGGTGGGCTCGCCACGGCTCCGCCCTCACCCCCACCGCCAGCACCAGATGAGTCCTGCTTCATATGCGAGAAGGACGATGGACGTGGTGTCCACAGGTGCTCGCACTGCAATGCTAGCTACCATAACGTGTGCATGGTAGCCAAAGGCATTGAAGAGGTGAACAATTGTGGTAGGCCGGAGTGCATGGCGAAGCGCACGGTCTACCCAACCTCCCAAGCCGAGAGAGACGCTCTGAACCTCGCAAAACATGGTGCCATGCTGCTGGAAGGCGCGCTCGAGAAGAGTTTGCCGTTGCTTGCGGTGCCGTCGGCGTCGGATCCCCCGCCCCTTGTTCAAGCGGCCACACCCGAGGGCGTTCGGGGGGGTGTAGAGGGGCCGTCGGGAGGGGCGGAGCAACCCGCGCATGCTCCCGCCCCCACCAGCACGGAGGTGCCCGCACCCGACACCGCAGGGCTGGTAGTGAACGCGCCGTCGGGAGGGACGGCTCAACCCGCGGATGCTCCCGCCCCCACGAGCACGGAGGTGCCCGCACCCAAGACCGCGGGGGTGGTACCGGACGCGCCGTCGGGATCGGCGGAGCAACCCGCGGACACTCCGGCACCTGCCTTGTCCATGCTCTCGGAGTTCTCGGCATCGGCTCCCCCACCCCTTGAAGCGGCCACACCCGAGGGCGTTCGGGGGGGGTGGAGAGGAGCCGTCGGGAGGGACGGCTCAACCCGCGGATGCTCCCGCCCCCACCAGCACGGAGGTGCCCGCACCCAAGACCGCGGGGGTGGTACCGGACGCGCCGTCGGGATCGGCGGAGGAACCCGCGGGGGGTGTAGAGGAGCCGTCGGGAGCGGCGGCTCAACCCGCGGATGCTCCCGCCCCCACGAGCACGGAGGTGCCCGCACCCGAGACCGCGGGGGTGGTACCGGACGCGCCGTTGGGATCGGCGGAGCAACCCACGAACACTCCCGCACAGGCATTGCCCGTAGGTGGCCATCAGCGGAAGCCTCTGTGGGAGGACCTGGATCTGCCGCAACGTCTTCACTCGTACAACAAGTACATTAACTTTAGGCCGCGGTATGTGTATGGCGACGGCTTTGGTGGGAAGGAGGGATACGCCGAGAAATCGAACGGGAAATTCTCGTACGGCGGAGTGGTGTTTCACCAGGGTCACTCGGGGGGGTATGTGGTAGGCTCAATCCTGCACATAAAGAATAAAGGGTGGTTTGTCCATTGCGGGGGGCCAATCGATGGGCCGAACGCCGACCCGGAGATGTTTCACACCTTCCGCATGAACAAGCTGAACGTGGGCGTAACGGACAAAGCCCGAGGGGAGGCTTACTTCCGTGACAACGAGAAGATCGACAAAGTGTTCCAGGTCCTCAGGAAGTTTGTGCCACAACAGATTGCGGTGGAAAAAGCGAAGGGCTTGCAGGAGGGCGTGTCGGTGACGGCCCCGTTGAGGCAGGTGAATACTGCGGACCGGGTGGAGTTAGGACCCAGCGTTACCCGTGACGACTACCTCTTCGTGGACACGGACGCGGCATCGGTTGCCCCTAGCCGTGGGGGCGCGGGTTCCGAGGGGGATACGGTCACAGAGGATGCACCGCCTGAGACAATTGCGTCTAAAGGGGCCTCAGGAAGGAAGCGCATGAGGTCGGATTTGGCTGACGGCCACACCTTGCAGAAGCGGGTTGCCGCGCCTGCGCACCTGGCCGTTCCACACCGAAGGGGGAGCCAAGCACCGAGCGACGTGTCGGGTAGGGCACTTGATGCTGGCACGGGGAAAGGCACGGGGAAAGCTGGAGGTGGTCGTTCTCGAGGCCGGAGGTCAAGTGTCGGCAGTGGGGTGCTGGCGGTCCCACTGGCGGCGCAGGTGGAGGTAGAGGAAGGAAGAAGTGGACCTTTGCAGGTGGGAGTGACGAGTGAACAGTTGGAGGAGCTGTTGAGGAAGCAGGGAGAGGAGTTTGGTCGGAGCTTGGAAGCGTTGGAGCAGAGACAGCAGAGCGCACTGGACCGGCGCTTAGAGCTGGAGCGCGCTAGTTTGGAGACGCTCCTGCCGCAAGTGCCGGCCTCCGAGGATCCGAACCGCGACCGGCACCTGTGGCGTCGGCGACGCCCACGGCGGAGCAAGGGACGGAGGGTGAGATCTCAGGTCTGGAAGCAGTTCGTCAGGGCGTCCCGCAGGCCCAGCAGCAGGAGGAACTCCTCCTGGCCCAGCAACTGCAGCAACTCCCACAGTCACAGTCTCAGGTTCATCAGGTGCTGCAGCCCCAGCAGTTTCAGCAGGTGCTGCCGCCTCAGCAGCTTCAACAGCCGCAGCAGCCCTTGCAGCTGCAGCAACTCCCGCAGCCCCCGTCTCAGCTTCAACAGGTGCTGCCGCCTCAGCAGCTTCAACAACCGCAGCAGCCCTTGCAGCTGCAGCAACTCCCGCAGCCCCAGTCTCAGCTTCAACAGGTGCTGCCGCCCCAGCAGCTGCAACAGCCGCAGCAGCCCCTGCAGCTGCAGCAACTCTCGCAGCCCCAGTCTCAGCTTCAACAGGTGCAGCTACCCCAGCAGCTTCAACAGATGCAGCAGCTCCAGCAGCTTCAACCGTTGCTGCAGCCCCAACAGCTTCAACCGGTGCAGCAGCCTCAGCAGCTTCAACAGCTGCAAGAACTCCAGCAGCTTCAACAGCTGCAACAACTTCAGCAGCTCCAGCAGCTCTCGCAGCTTCAGCAATCCTACCAGCTGCAACCACAATTGCTCGCGCAACCCCAGCTATTCGCGCAACCCCAGCTATTCGCGCAACCACCGCAACTCCTCGCGCAACCCCAGCTGCTCGCGCAACCGCAGTTGCTCGCCCAACCACAGCAGCTCGCCCAACCAGCACAGCAGCTTTTCACCCTGACCGCGGATCAATTGCAGGACCTTGCTCGTGGGGCTTCACGCTCACGTGTTTCCTTGGAAGAGCTGTTCGACAGGCGCTAGCTTAGAAATCGTTTGCCTAACTAAAAGTGCTATTTGAGCTGTCCCGAGAGCCGCATCTTGGTGCTTCGTGCTACAGTAAGCTGCAATTTTTGCATAACTCTAATAATCTGACACTACGGTAATCATGTCACTTGCAAGTATTCATACATTAGATTGTGTATGAACATTGGAATATAAGCATGGAAATGCACTTGCGGCATATTGAATTGCTCTTTATTTTCAAAACATCGGCCGTGTGCATGACACGGCAACCATCCTGATATTTGCAGTGAACAAATTGGTCCCGCGCGGCTCCTGCAAAACCCAAAATATCAAAATATTGCATTATTTTGTTTCTACGAACCTTCTCCGATGTTCTCCAAAAATATTAAATCATACAATATAATTTCCCGCTTGTTATTGGCCTTGTAGCGACACATTCATATGCCGCGCATGCATGCCAAGTGCAAAATTCGATTTCCTGCCGTTTGCAGTGACCAAAATGGCCCCGCACGACTACTCCAAAACCCTAAACGTCAAAATTTCATATTTTTGAGTTTGTCCAAACCTTCTCCAAACTTCTCCAAAAATATCAAACCGTGTAATATCATCATTTCCCGAAATTGTGCACTTTATAGCGGACCCCGCACACGCCGAACCCCCTCTCACAACTAATATTTCACCCACACCACCCCGCCAGCAACCCTAAAACCCTAAAATATTGGACATGCAACCTTTTACTGCCTTCTACTATCATGTTGCACCTTCCCAAACCTTGTAATGGCCTTTTATAAACTTATTAATGTGTCGCGCAAGCATTCCATGTGCACAACTTGATTCCCTGGTATTTGCAGTAAACGAAATGGCCCCGCACGGCTACTCCAAAACCCGAAATGTCAAAATTTTACATTTTTGAGTTTGTCCAAACCTTCTCCAAACTTCTCCAACCTTCTAACACTTCTAAATGTCATTTTTTTCGAAAATTCGTCAAATTATGCATAAACGTACCACCCACGCGTGCCACATGCCCTACGTCCTAACGCCAACCTCCTAATGACATCCTAGAGGCATGCTAACGCCATCCTAACGTCCCTACCTTTCCGAGAAACTCCGCCCGCGTACTACTTTCCCCGAATCCCACCATACTCCGCGGAATAAACTTCCCCTGGCCTTCTAGTCACCATAAAACGCCATCTCAGTGATCTGCACACCCACACGTGCCCCACCACTCACCCCTGCTCCAGTTGGTGCCAACGCATACTTAAGGCGCAGTGCCGTTAGGACGCCTGTAGTACGCGCATCTTAACAGGCCAATATGGCGTTAGTATGCCTGTAATATACTATACTACCGGCATACTAACGCCCATACGTACTAACTGGCCTTTACTATGCCTTTAGTACACCTTTAGTACACATACTACAGTTTCCTAGGACCGTAGGGCATTTAGTAGTAAGAGCTTCAGAGGGCGAGGAATGTGATTAAGAATGCGCGCAGATCCGACGGGTGAGCGAAGAAAAGGCCCCGCGAATGGCGATATATGACCAGTTCCACGACTCAAATATCCTGAAACCAACTAAACTATCTTATTGGGCCATTTGAAGCATACCTACTGCGATTTACCATCTTGCCTATTAAATGTTGCAGCACACCAATCAAGGCTTTCAGCGTTAAAAATGGCGCATGTTTGCGATTTTCCAACTTTTCCGCGAGTTTGAATGGTTTATAAGTAGCGATTCTCGGGCCATCTCGGGTCTCTGAACGTTTTTGTAGTTTCGTCCAAAACCCACCGCAATGTAAAATGTTCGCACTGGTCCCAGTCGAAAGTCGCACGCTATACAAAAGGGCTCTATATCGGTTAGGTTGTTCGGTATCGATACAATCCGATATCCGAAAAGCGGTATCGATAATCGTTACGATTGATGAATAATCGATTAATTTGGCCTTTATATGTAATTTGCCATAAATTAAATATGGAACACCGAAACATACACTGTAATCGATACTTTGATATTGCAATTCGATAATCGGCGATAAATACGATATATCGATAGCATCGGTTATCGAAATTATCGATCGATAGAGCATTGCTATACAAATAAAGCTAGAATTTTACCATTATAACCCTTAACCGATATCTGAGTCGTGGAAGTGGTCATGCAACGCACGCATTGTAAATAACAAACACGTCCCGATTTGTTTACCATGGGTTGAAGAGCGTCGATATTACAATCAATTGAATGTGCCAGTTTGTCCGATATTGGAATCGATTGGAACATCAGGTCGGGCAACCAGAATCGATTGATCCCTACGACTGCCATCGCGAACTATGAGATTGATTTATCTGCGCCATTGAACTATTAGACTCGTCAATTGATTGCAAATATAGAACATCAGAATCGATTGATACACTTATTTGCAAATCATAAAACAACAATCGATAGCACGTCTGATATACCAAACCTCACAATGCTCCTGCGTCTCGATTCGAAGAATGATGCGCCGTTTCATGTTATTTACGCTGTCTGACATCACTCCTGTAAAATGATTGACGTGTTTCAGGTTCTGTCTCATATTCTTAAGTGGGACGATATCCGAATAAATACATTAAGATACGACACTCTGAAACCCCCCGGGTGTAATCAAGGTAGGAGGCCGCATCGATGTAACTCATACATGACAGAAGGATACACCATCACGCAACACATTCTGCAGATAGCATTTGATAGCAACATCCACTCCCACGGATGCCGATTATGCGTTGTCAAGCATTAGAATACACCCTCTACCGCAAACAAATGGCATGTTAAAGATATTCCTTCAAGGGAAATAGAATCCCGCACGGTGTATCTATATACGGCGCAGCCAACAAAGGGACCGCCCGCCTAAACCGAACCCTACCATATGGGATAACATACGGGATATATAACGCATGTTCACAGAAAAACATTAAGACACACATAGCCCTATATATGGGATCCATCACGGGCATCTGAATATTTGTATGACCCCTACTAATATAAAATCCAATAATCATAACAATAATGCTGTACACGTTATTTGTGTAAATAGCACCAGATATTATAGCTATAATCAACAAAAACATCTGTATAAGTCTCCGCGTGTTTTCCTGTTTTTCTTTTCTTTCTTTGCAAACCCTATTTTGCTATAAGGACCCATATATGGGAACCATGCCTTTCCTTCCAACAAGCAGCACCGTCTCGCTTCCGAGAACACTATGCCATCAGCGTGAGCAAAGTGACACTTACCCACACCGACAACTTCGTCTCACCGACTCAGATGGTTGACTCTTGTCAAGCCGAATGCACTGGCCACAAGGAAGCTGAGCAGAAGGCAGAGCATCACATAGACGCCAGGCCAAAATGACTCGTAGTTGAAACCATACCGCTCATCAATGTAGCTATCTGCACTTGTCTCTGCTCCATAAGGATTTGCTGGATCCGTAATTCTGTCACCACTGCTTGCAAAGTGCATGGAGACTAATCCGTTTAGTGTCCAGCGGGTTGGATTTACATAGTGAAAGATAAGGAAGACGTCTAATAGCTCCGGTCCGGGGTGGAAGAAGCCGCCAAACAAGCCCCACATGATGAAGGCGAACATGCCAGACTTCGAAGCTACCTGAGCCGTCGGTTTGAAAACAGCTACAGTCTGCCCATAAATGACAATCGTTAAGATGAAGAGCCCCCACATCAAATAGAAAGAGAGAAATTTTTGCAGAGTCAGCGAGCTCCCTGCAAGCAGCCGCCCCACATCCCAAAGTCACAGTCACAGAGTGCTCTGGACGCTTTGCAATACTGCTTTAGAATGTATTGGTGGCACGCCACAGCGAATGTTGCATGTTGGATGCCGTACCCATATAAATAAATTGATGTAGATTCTCCATCTGCTGTACGCCCATTGGAGAAATCGAAACCAGGCGCTCCACGAGCTATGCATATCCAGGATGATTTAAAGTGCATGCTGCCTGCGCGTGAGGTTTCTCGGACTTGCTTGCAGGGTGGTGCAGGCGGGCAACTGCTTGAGGCGCGCCGATGCACTCATCGCACGGGGAGAGGCACCTGCGAAGAGAGGGTAGAAGGCGAGGGAGAAGAACGCGTCGGACAGTAAAATATAGGGCAACTCTGCAACGAACATGCTCATAGAGAAGGCGTAGGGGATGTATGTGTGGGAGGCTTTCTCGCGGTAGAACACCGCTCGGTCATGAACAAACACCGGCACCACCAGCACTAAGAAGACGATTCCAGGGAAGAAGATGGACATGAACAGCCCGCCCATCGCTGTCAGCACGTCGGACACGGTCTCGCAGTTCTCCCCGGCACCTGTTTTAAAAGCCGCCGTGCACCTCCCACGGAGGTCAGAGCGCACGCATCTTGCCAGCGCACCCACCAACTGCCCAGATGAACTTTGGCATGTTCAGGCATCAGCAAGTGATCGGGCACTCCTGCTCGTAGAGACAGAACTGGGGTCGCCGGCGGGTTGGGGTACAGGGTTGTGGTATAGAGTTCCAGGGTTTTCGTGCCATTTCACTGCCAGCTGAAAATCACCCATCGGCGATCACCCATTGGCGAAATGCCGCCCTTCAAGGGGCTGCCCATCGGCGAAGTGCCGCCCTCCAAGCGGCTGCCCATCGGCTCTTCCCCAGCCACATGGTACCGCGTAGAGAACTCGCCCCAGAGGCATAGACGGAACTAACGGGGATGCGAGGCGGGGCGGCGAGGCGGGGCGCACCCTTCCACAGGGAACCGAAGGCGAGACCGGACCCCAGGCAGAAGACCAGGCGAGTCAGATTGTAATCCGGCGACCGCCAGTAATCCACCATCGCTCGAACGATCATGTGATACATCTGGCGCCGCATGCCGCCAACACAACCCCGTCACCTGCTTGCGCGGGACATGGTGGAAATACTCTGGGGACGACGAGAACATCGCAAAACAGCATGCAGCTTCTCGCTTCAGAGATAAGGCATAACTGGGTTCTATTTGGGAGATCGAAATCTCTGAGAACAAGGACAACATACACTGCACAACAGCATTGGCGGTCATGGCATGGGCGTTGCAAATTTTGCTTCGCAGGCGCAACGGCTCCGCGTGCACCGTGAGACGCGCCCTCACAGCGGTGTCACCTGATGCGACAGGCTCGTTGCAAAGGGCGACGCAAAGTCCATTTCTATCAGTTTCGTATCCATGTGTTTCACGGCAGAGGCCAGATTCTCCGCGCATAGCTCGCTGCTGGTGTACTCCACGGCGATGTCTCTGGCGTGGTATGTGGAGATCACGTCAAGCATCCACACTGCCGGATTCATTCCTTCGGAGAGGTGGTCGACACCCCCTGCGCCAGCCACAAGAGCGGTGTGCCAGCCGGTTAGAATCTCAGGTCGCCGATTTCAGAAAAGCAAGTATACTCGTATTGACAGAGAATACGCTTTAGTTTGAACGTCAATCCTCACAAGCCGCCGTCTAATCCCATGCTTACGCGCAATTTGCCTAGTGAGATCGCTTTCTTCTATTCTGCGAATCCTCACTCAGGTAAGAATTTGCTATCACGATTTCGATCAATGGTCCTAAAGATATGTCACACTATCGATTTCTGAGATCTTCACAGCGACTCGCGGACTTGAGCGCATGGCAGATGAGCTTCCCGGCATCAAAGCCGGTGGTTTTGTGATGGGAACAGAAGCAGTGATCTTGGCGGTGGCGGTAGGGCTCTTTGTCCGAATGTGCCCGGCCCTAAACGTAGAGCGTACGGCCGAAACCCGGTCGCTATTGCCCCGGACTGTAATCCATTGCACTGCACCGATTTCAGAGTTTGACACCGCCGCGTCATGGATACGGCGCACCTATCAGAAATTTTGGAGCCATGGCCGGCCAATCCCTTTCCCGGGGGTGATGCGCTAAGCCGGTTGTGCAGGTTACATCGCACATTAATAGCAAAGAGGTACATTCGTTGGATCGCGGATCCTTCACCTGGGAGGTTGCGAAGGTACTGAGTGAGAGCCGAGCATTCCGCGCCGAGCTTGCCAAAGAACACTGTTTCACCCCCCTTTCGGAGAAGCAGCAAGCTGTTCCGGCACACCCAACCGTCACCCCTTCCAAGGTGCTCTCAGGGGGTGGGGCGCCGTCACAGGGCGCTTTGGCGATGACAAGCTGGGATTTGAACCCCCATGCCCGCAAGCAAAGCCGCATTCCAAAATATAGCGAGGTAAGGTTCAGCTATTCGAGCCGTTGTCCGAGCTGCAAATTTGGTTTCCGAGGTTCCCGAGGAGGCAACTGCGGCAAAGCCGCGCCGCAAGAAGGCACCTAAATCGAGGTTCCCGAGGAGGCAACTGCGGCCAAGCCGCGCCGCAAGAAGGCACCTAAAGCGAAGTTCCCGAGGAGGCAACTGCGGCCAGGCCGCGCCGCAAGAAGGCACCTAGAGCGAGGTTATCGAGGAGGCAACTGCGGCCAGGCCGCGCCGCAAGAAGGCACCTAAAGCGAGGTTCCCTACGACAAGCGGGAAGGACTGAGAAGGGTAAGGTTTTGACAATGGGGGTTGCAATCTGCCCTTCAGCTTGAAAAAATGCGAGCGTCAATCGAAGCGAAGGAACTCTGCCACGCGGCAAGATTTTGATGAACGCCGACGTTGTTCACCCCGACGCATGATGAATGGGAGCTCCTTGATTGCCAACAGGTGCATGCAACACTTCGGGGAGTGAGGAGAGCCCTGCACTGTATCAGATCAAGTCGGCTCGTGCAGAGGATAAATGATGATGGGGCACCTATCAAAGTGAAAGAAGATCTCGGAGGAGGGCTGGTGGATGGTGCAGACGATGGTGCGCCCGCTGCGCGCGATGCGGGTCATGACGCTGGTGCAGACGTTCGCTGCTCTGGAGTCGAGGCCGGAGGTGGGCTCATCCAGGAAGAGGACGGAGGGGTCCGCAGCCAGCTCGACCCCCATGGTGAGGCGCTTCAGCTGCTCCGCGGACATGGTGGCGACCACGGCGTCTGCCAGGCTTGTCATCTCCAGCATTTCCAAAATGACGCGCACACGCTGCGCTTTGGCCTTGTCGGGAATGCCCGGGTCAGTGCGCAGCTGCGCGGAAAACATCAGCGCCTCGTGGAGCGTGGAGCGCCCGTTGTGGATGCTGGTCTGCTCCACGTAGCCTGCATGCAACTCCCCTCCCCTCACCTCCCCCTCGTCCCTCCCATCTCTTCTTCTCCCTCCAACCCCCCCTCTCCCTTTCCTCGCCCTCCCTCTTGCTCCCCTTGCCCTCCCTCTCTTTCCCTCGCCTCCCTCTCCTTCCCTCTCTCCCTCCCTTTCTCCCCCCTTCCCCTCTCCCTCCCCCCCCTCCCGCCCCGTCCCCTCTCCCTCCCCTTCTCCCCTTCCCCTTCTCCTCTCCCCCCCCGCCCCGTCCCCTCTCTCCCCCCTCTCCCTTCCCTCCCCCTCCTCTCTCCCTCCCTTCACCCGCCCCCATCCCCTCAACGTCCTCTCCCCCACCACTCTCGCCCCTCACCCCTCCCCATACCCTTCCCTTACCTCCTCTCATCCTCCCCCATCCCGCCCCTCCCCCCAATCCACTCACCCTTGCACCCCTCCCGTACCCTTCCCCACCTCCCCCTTCCCCTCCCCCGAAGGGATGTCGAATTGCGATTGCCAACTGAACTTCAAAATACTACAAACAACAATTCAGCGGAGCATCATCGCCCCCTACACCGCCATTGGTTGTGGACTCCTGGTTGCATTACATGCGGCACTCCATTGGCCGAAGCGTCTCGAGATGAGGCATACATGAGGGGTATGGAAACACCGAGTGCGGACACCATGTCTTTTAATAGCACTTCCCACACTTAAGATGAAAATATGTGAAGTGTCAAATATGGACATGGTTTTGACTTAACACTCGGTGATTCCAGACCCCTCGGCATACATCTCCCAATGAACAAAGAGCTTTGCTTTCTGCTTTCCCTCTCTGTCCACGTCAGATGGCCACGTCAGGCCATGTTGGACCCTGGCATAATTATGTGGAAGGTTGCACATCTGTCCGTCCTTGTCCTGATTCGGCCTGGCATGGCATGTCCCTTAGAACAGGCTGCCTTCCCCTCTCCCCGATCAGGCCCTGCCAGGTGCCTCTCTCGCCATTATTGCCCAGGCGACCCTGGATTGGACACCACGTGGTACTGCTGGCAAACCAGCGGCTGTGATGCGGCAGAGGGCGGCCTCGATGACCCAGGATCGCACCGATCATACGGGGAAAGGTGGCCTCGTCTTTGTGGAAGCCGTTGATCTTCATGATGCCTTCGATCCGGCCGCCGGTCTTGCGCGACGCCAGCACATCCATCAGCGTGGTCTTGCCCGCTCCGGAGGACCCCATGAGGGCGGTCATCGTGCCCGGGCAGAAAAATCCGCTCACCTGACACAGTCCACATTGATATCTTGGGCGTTGTATTTGGGGGGGGGCAGGGGGTGGTAAAACCCGAATCGAAGGTCCACAAAAGCAAGCAGACGGTGCAATGGGCATCCCATCTCCAGTATGCTGCGCAAGCCCAAGCCTTCGGCATGATTGAATCGGACGCTGTGGTTATATACGCGTCACAGCTTTGGGTCAGTTGAGCAATGTGGGCATATGCGATGCTTAGATCTGGGTATCAGCAACGCAAACCGCAAGATTCAATCGAAAATCGAGGAAGCGAGAACGTTTGATTTCGATCGGAAATCGAGGGGATGTGGACGTTCGATTTGAAAACGAGGGGAGGAGCTTTCAATGAACCGTGGGATGCGTTTTTACGCGACCGGAGAACCGTTGGATGCATTTGGGCGCTCTCGGATAACCTTGCTTGCACCGCCGCTCATCGCAGCTTCCTGTCCCCTTGTGAACATCCTGCGGCTCACCTTGCTCAGGAGCTGCATCTCCTGGTTGTTCGCCTTCTTGCCGATGGTCACAAAGTAGTCGATCTCAAGGAACGAGATCGTTACGGGGGGTATATCCAATGGCGAAGAAGCTCCCTGCGAGGACTCAGCGGGAAGCTCCACCATGACCTCCTCCGCCTTCGTGAGGGGGGCCTCGTCCTCGTTCCCGGAGGACGCAAAGCTCTCCACAGCCTCGCACACCGTGAGAGCCCACCGGCTCACTCCGAGGGCCGCGCACAGCCACGCCAGGAGCACCGCAAAGGTCGCCCATATCCAGTACTCCTGCATCCACACCCGCCCCCCACCGCCCCAGAGCCAAGCGAGTCACGGCGGGCATGTGGGATGCAGCGCAAGGCTGGGCAACGTGCCAGGCCAAGCACGCCGAGCTGAGGGCGCACGCCACCCACCCCGCAGGGGCGCACGTCATCCACCCGGCAGGGTCTTAACAGGGGCTTAACAGGCCCAGAGTAGGGCCGAGAAATCAATATAGGCATACGCCCAAAGTGCGTGGCTTTTTTCTTTTTCTTTAACAGGGGCACACGTTGCTTGATTGATCGACGGGCGCGCGCCACGGGGTCCGCAGGATCAGGGACGCCCCCGAGCGCAGCACACCTCCGTTCGGAATTGGTACATCTCCAGGAAGTAGTCGCCCTGGCGCTGTGTGGCCCCGCTGCCGTCGATCGTGACCATTTCATCGTAGATGGTGGCAGAGTACTCGTTGATGGCGAGCGCCCGCATGGTCCACGCGCTAGGCAAGCCCCAGTAAAGCCAGATCCAAAATGGAGGGATCTTGTCGGCGGTGATCATGAACCCGGAGGTGACCATGTTGCACAGGATGAAGATGCCCCCCATCAAGCTGGCAACTGGCGCTTTGGGCGCTAGGTAGGAGAAGGCGCGAACCACCTGCGCACGGAAATCGAGGGGAGGGGAGGACGTTCAAATTGATCGGGAAATGAGGGGAAGTGAGTGTTACAGGGGGCCTGCGGCGGCGCTCCAGTGGACGTCTCGGCAGGGGGAGCTCCGAATCTGCCGCAAGCAGGCGGGCAACTCAGCCGCCCGCCGCTTACCTGCATGTGGGCGGACTTCAAGCGGCAGGTGCGGATGAAGAACGCGCTTCCATAAGCAAAACAGTGCAACGGGCCCAGCGGAGCGAGGGACGTAGGGAGGGTACACGTCCGAGCGGCATTGCCCGGCCCCGAGCCACACAGCAAGGGCTGCAGGCGAGGGCGGCAGATCTAGCCATACGTATGGAAAACATCATAGCACCCCGGAAAATCGCGCGTTCCAGGCGTTGATTTCGCCGAATACCACTTAGATTCGACTTTGACCCTTTGACCAATCAAGAGTGAGACTGCGGTTGAGACCGAGGCTTGGACCCTTGGTCTGGTCCAGATACGAAGAGCTGTCCGCAGAAACTCAAAGACACAGCCTGCGGCCAAGTGGAATGGTCGGCCATCCTGCACGGAGCCGTCCACACACCGCGCTGGAGGGGAGAGGAGGGGAGAGGCGCGTCACCTCTGAGAAGGCGAGGCTGAAGAGGCCGAGCAGCGCCCACGCCACGCAGAAGTGCAGGCCATGGGACGACACGGCGCAGCCTGTGAGGAAGTACACCTCAGCCCACAGGATGCCCGCCTCGGCCACGAAGGAGATGGGGAGCTGCATGACGGTCTGGACCAGACAGAAGGCACTCGGTGGCATGAACCCCGCGTTGCGTTGCTTGAAGAAGACCTACGAGGGACACGCATCTCCAACCCCCTCCCCTTCGGCTTGGAACGGAACGTCTGCGTCCTCAACCAAGCCATGCCACCAAAAACACTCCCCACATCCAGGAGGGCCTTCTTTGTCTTTTTCTTGGTACTTTTCATGCCACCATCGCATTCCCAACCAAGAAGAGAAGGCTGCCGCAAATGGCAACTAGAGCGACTGACAGCGAATTGCAACCCCGCGTTAACCCCCCTTTGCCCCGCGTTAACCCCCCTTTGGCCTCTTCGGGTGGCATCCTGACACCACCGGATCGGACAGATGGCGGCAAATAGGACCTCGGTGGATTGACACGCAGCAACATTGCGGAGACGACGCCTGCGTTGAGGGTGATGCATTAGAGCTGAGACGGAGGTTGGGGAGCGGGCATGGTTCTGCAATACAGTGTAATTCGGAAATATGGTATGCGAGGGCTTCGTTCCGAATAGCCCATGAGCTGCGCTCGGCGCTCGGCCGCCCTGCTGATTCTTACCTGCTTCTTACTGACGATGGCGACGATGTTGGACATTTGCCCTGTCCCGCAAGAGATGGTGGCGAACATGAAACAGCCGAGGCGGGATCCCTGGGTCGAGGTGTCATTGGAGCTGAGCTGGAAGAACACGGTGCCCATCGTGAGGCCAGTCATGAGGCACTCGATGAAGCGGGAAAAGTAGTTTGCCGGAGCCAGCTTGGTCAGCAACACTTCCCGCTTGAGGGCAGCCTGCACACAGACGCGCCAGCTCAGCATTTTAGTGCCACCCCGGCATGGCATCGAGGTGTGCAATGCCAACATGGAACTAGCAATGACGTGCTCGCCTGACCCTTCCGGGGCATCTCAGAGCTGCACACAGATCGCCCTCCGGAGCAGCAGGGGCTTTCATCGCTGTCCTGCTGGAGTGCGAGGGGTGAATCATACCGCAGTCTCAGACAGCTGGCGATGAAAGACCCCTATCCACCTATGTATCTATCTATATCCATACAATTCTGCTCGAGCCTCAAGGGATGCCAGGGTACGCAGGGCCCACAGTGGGCGCAGTGTGACAGAGCCGGGACCTAGCGATCATAATTGCGCTGACGCTGTGGAGACCTCATTCGAGCACAATTATACTCCTTACATTGCGCTGACTCTGCGGAGACCACATTCAATATTGTCTGGTTCTGGATTGAGGCTGAGCACGCGCACGCGAACGAACGGTCCTCGGGTTCCTCTGAGGCCCATTAGCCAACCGCAACGCCGCGCAGGTTTGGCGTGCGCCCACCTGGAAGGCTTGCCCCCACGCGAGGGCGTAGGGCGGCGATTGCAAGAGCAGGTTGCCACCTGACCCCTGGCAAGGTTTGTTCAGATCCCGCAGCTGGTGCTTATATATCTCCGAGTCTCGGTAAGCCGTCACCAGCTCCGCCAAGCTCTTGTGTTGGCAAGTGGCCGAGTCCGCCAGGTACTTCTGTCCGTTGCGACTGGAGAGGTCCAGCAAGAAGTCGGCAGGGTCCTTGTACACCGGGCGGGCATATTGAAGGGCGGTGAAGTGCTGGAAGACGCGCGATGAGGGCCCGTAGTAGTAGATCTCGCCGCGCGCCTGCAGCATGACGTCATCGAATAGCGCGCACACCTCCGGCGCCGGCTGCAGCAATGAGATGATGGTGGTGGCGCTGGCGGTGACCGACCACGACGCCAACTGCTGAACAATGGAGTGTGTGGTGCTCGCGTCGAGACCCGTGCTCAGCTCGTCGCCCACGATGACACGCGGGTGCCCCATCAGCATCTCCCCGAGCGTGACCCGGCGCCGTTGCCCACCGCTCACTCCCCGCAGCAAGTCATCCCCGACCACCGTGTCCAGCACGTGGACCAGGCCCAGGCGCGACGCGATCACCTCCACCGCGAGGTTGTACCTGAAGGCATATTCGAAGAGTGAGCCGGCGGGCGGCTGCCATTTTTGCCTGCAGAATTTTCGTGAGATTAATTCGATGATATCATGGTGAATTTTGTGAGATATTACTGTTTATTTGTGAGTTTGTTTACTATTGGAGTGTGATATGCCGCCGCGCGGCGATCGGAGGCGCCAGCAGGCGAATCCGATATTTTGATGCTTGGAAGTTTGTTTCCGGAATAGCGCTTCAACCGCTGCATGGGTTGCTTTGAAAACCGCTACAGCACATGGAGCTGCCCTCTCATAGGTAGAGTGGCCAACGGATGAGCCGGAGAATGCGCTATCTCGCATGCTCAGCCTCCTTCAGGCGGTAAAAGCAGTAAAGTTCTCGGCATCTACATGTGGGCCAACAGTGAAAAGAGCATCCGCCACGGAACCGGACCACAGAGAGAGCAGGATGAAAGCGTCGGAAATCGGCAACAGGAACCGCCAATGAGCAGGGTCCAGGCGCAGAGACTAAGAGCCGCAGGAGGCAGCGAGCATCTAAATAGACCGCAGAAGACGACCAGGAAAGACAGCCGCAGTCTCCACCACCAAAAGCCTCCAGGGAAGCCTTGTCTACAAGGTCTGAATTCACCTCCGATTCCGTTTTTGGCAAAGCTTTTCTTGAATAGCTGTCGCATCGTCTGCCCTATTAAGCACCCCACTCGGGCGAGAACAGCCAGAGCAGCCAGAGCAAAGCCAGGCCGTAAGCCAAAAACGAGACGTAACATTCTGCAGGTAGTGGCATCGGAAGGTATCCCAACAACCATCGTCACCCCTACAACACTGGCTGAATCGGCCAAACTGAAAAATAGAGAAATAGCACCGGCAGAGGATTGGCAGAAAGCAAAACAGAATCTGGCAAAGCAGGAATCTGTGGAATCTGAAAAATCCACACGGGAATCGGACGGCAACCGTGACTTTCGGGGGAGTGGATCAAGTATGGAGGACTACGCCGAACGCCCCTATATCTCTAACTTAGCACAAGGACGTTTCATTTCTCTGCAGCGAACAAAAAGCGGCATCCGCTCCTTTCACGGCCAGGCGGGAAGCACGCCGCGAGGACTTCGCTCATCGCGGGAAATCCCTACCTATCTCGTAAGATGTTGCTTTGCAGACTTTTTGAAATTGAGTCCGGACATCTTAGCGCCGCAGTTACAAGACTGAAGGCTGGTCTACGAATGAATTTTACTTAGACCAGCAATCCTGCTCCACATTTGAGGCACTGCATTTAGATTTTAGGGTTTTGAGGATTTATTTTTAAGATTTGGGGGTTGACATCAGGTACAGAAAAGGAAACCCTACGTACCCTCCGGTGAGTGTGGGCATCCAATATACTATACATCAGGGTTAACCCAGAACCTCTAACAGCCCCCCTCCGTCACACGTTAAGATTTCTCGATGCCGGCCGCAAGTCACAACCAGATTTCTGGGGATACGTTTACGGTGCTTGTGAGATGCGTTGCAAGGGTAAACATTTTGTTCAAATTGGAGTGCAACAGAATTTTTGTGGTTTCAGACTTTCAGAATCCGTGACTCCTGCTGCAGTAGAGCCAAATGACACATGTAGCTCCGTGACACAAACAGGATGTACAAGTAGCCACGAAGCGACACGCCTGTTCAGCTCTGTTCCTTTTGCTCTTGCAAACAGGAACTTCACGGGTACCTACGGTACTCTGTGAGTCACATTGCAAAATCTGATTTTCTAAGAATTTCTTCACCTGTTTCACCTGTAAACAGTAGAGTAGGTAGTGACAAGACCACTAGGTCGTACGACGGCGATCAAACGACGACGGGAGATCTAACAACGAAGTCGCGGGGACAGCGTTTACGACTGCAAACGACGGCTTCACATCGGCTACGGCAGTACGATTGACTACATTGTGACTCCTTGAGGGAGAAGAATGGCTGGAAATGCTAAGGGCAAGACTCCAGAGGATTTCCCTCCCCTCCCGGGGAAGCCAGACATCGGGCAGGCTTCCCCTTCCCCCGCAACACTGACCACACAGGACGTGCTGATGCAACAAATTCTGATCATGCAAAAGCAGCAAGGGGAGCTGCTTGAAATGCAGAGGCAGCAGGCAGAGGAGCAGCGCCTGCTACGTGATGAGCTTCACCGACAAGCACAAATCAACGTGGAGTTGGAGGTGAAGGTGGCAGCGAAGCCTGGGACTTCGGACCGGACACCGTAGCCAAGACCGCCGAGCAACTTCTGGAAAGAAGGAGAAAGGTGGCGTACGTGCCAGCAGCCTCAGTCAACCCGTTCCCGCCGCGGCCGGCTACGCTGACATCGAGAATGCCTCAGTTGTACGACCTGCACGGCAACAAGACGTACGACGCTCTCTCCAAGAAGTCCAACTCCTCAATGAAGTACGAGTGCCTGGTTCTGGCTCCGGCGCTGTCTTATTTGCACGACGTGGTGTACGAATGCAACGAGACGTTGGACGTGAACGAGGGCTGCGATTTGTCGGGCAGCGAGTGGCTAAAACGTTTCCACGCAGTGACCAACTCTGTGCACGGCGTGTACGCGATGCTGTGCAACAGGTGGACGATGCTGGAACTGCGCGGGCAGCTGGAGCAGGAGCCTGGATCTTCACAGCGGGGAGGATCTGACGCTCTACGTGCTAAACTGCAGTTCGTGGAGGACAGAGTCTACCAGGCAGCGGACGGCGTGGTGGCGGACGAGGTGTTGCAGCAGTGGCTGAACGACTTCGACAAGAACCGCGGCAAGGCAATGCTGAGCCTTACGTCAAAAAATGCAGCGAGTGCGGAAACGCGGGTCGTGAATCCACGGGACCGAGACCAGCGCTGGAAGGAGAACGAGCGGCGTAAGAAGTACGAGGAGAAGGACGGTAAGAAGCCTACCGACAAAGGCGGCAAGGGCCGGGGCGGAAAGCCCGCGGCCGATGTGTGATGTGCGTGCCGCCACCCCGTCCAGCGCATCAGCCCTCTCCGGGCGCTGGTCGGGGAAAACTCACCGTGCAACAGCAGGTGAGACAGCGGAGGGGAGCATGGCGCGCGGCGGGCGGCAGTTCCGAAGTGATGCAATGGATTACTCACGGGGTGAAGTTGAGGTGGAAGCGCGGGCCTCCGCCTCCGTTCGACCACGGTGTCACTGAGGGATGCTACGCGGCAACAGCAGGTGTGGCTGGACGCGGAGAAGGAAAGGCTGCTACAGAACGGTGCCTGGACGAGAGCGACGAGAAGATCTCATGTTTCTTGCGCTTTTTAGTGCCGAAACCGGGTACGAACAAGTGGAGACTGGTGGTGGACTTCCGATGGCTGAACCAGTGGTGTGTGAAGAATCGCGTGCAGATGGAGACGCTGAAGAAACTAAGGAGATTGGCGAAGCCGGGCGACTGGTGCTTCAGCTTCGACCTCCAGGACGGTTGTCATGCGCTGGGGATCCACCCGGACTTTCAACGCTTCATGTAGTTCGACCTGCAAGGGGACCTGCTTCAATGTTCAGCGGTGCCGTTCGGGTGGAACGACGCTCCGAGGGTGTTCTGCAAGTTCGTACGCGTGATGGTGGAAGCTCTACGTTCTCCACAGGCAGCGGAAGATCGCAGAGAAATCAGGAGGCTGCGGGACGGTTCCGCAGTACGACAGCGATGGTCAGTCCGTCGCAGAGCAGGTGGTGCTGGCGAGAACGCGAACCGTCACAGCGGAATGCGAGTACTACCGTACATGGACGATTTTCTGGTGCTGGTCGACTCTCAGAGAGAAGGCTTTCTGCGTCGAGAAAAAGTTCAACTGGTGCTTCATCGACTAGGCCTACGGCGGAACGAGAAGAAAGGCCAATGGGAGCCTACACAGGTGGGGGATCACCTCGGTTTGGAGGTGGACCCGAAGCTGGGACAATTCCGTGTAACAGAACGACGGGTGCACAAAATCCACACCAGGGCGAAGGAGATCCTGTGCGACGCAGCGAGAAATCGGAGGTGGATTCCTGCCAGGAGACTGGCTTCCTTCACGGGACTCTGCTAATCCGTGTACTTGGCAGTACCAGCGGCGCGGCTCTATCTACGGGAGCTCTACTACATGCTGGCAGAGAAACGCAGCTGGGGAGCAAAGGTAAAGATCTCGCGTGCAGCTCGGGGGGACTTAGAATGGTGGTCCAGGCTGCCTGTGATGAGCAGGTGGAACGGGCGCAAGATCTGGAGATCCGCGACGAGAGCGAAGGTGCACACAGACTCTTCGATGATGGCCTGGGGAGGAGTGCTGAACCCGAAGTTCCCCGCGAGAGGTTTCTGGTCAGACGAGATGCGCAACTGGCACATCACACACCTGGAGCTGGAGGCCGTGTACAAGACCGTGCAGGCGTTCCTGAAGGAGCTGGAGGGCAAGGTCGTACGGCTCTACTGCGACAACCAGGCGGTGGTGGCGATGCTCTCACACTTCACCTCCAAGAACACGGACCTGATGAGGAGAATGCGGAGGCTCTGGCTGCTGCTGGATCTGCACGACATCGAGTTGCAGGCTCGTTACATCCGCAGCGAGGCCAACGTGTGCGCCGACAACCTTTCTCGCTGCGAGGATTTGGCCGACTGGAGACTCAATCGAGACTGGTTCGTGTGGGCCAACAAGCAGTGGGGCCCCTACACAGTCGACCGGTTCGCTTCCGAGATCTCCGCGCAGCTTCCTCGGTACTACGTTGCGTGGAAGGACCCGAAGTGCGAAGGTGTGGACTCTCTGACGTACGACTGGCGGGGGGAGAACAATTGGGTGAACCCCCCGTGGGCGCTGCTGGACGAGGTGGCGCACAAGCTGCGGGAGGAGGGGGCCGCTGCTACGGTGGTGGCTCCGTACTGGCCGGGACAGTCCTGGTTCAGGGAGCTGGAGGCCCTGGCCACCGAGGTGGTGATCATGCCACGACGCAGGGACTTATTCACTCCGAGCAGGCTGGGAGGGTCCGAGCTGCTCGGGCCCTCAAAATGGGACGCTGTGATGTTCTTCATCGAGGCGCGCCCGTGAGTTACTACGCTGCTGAAGTACGAAGGAGCTCTGCTTCGTGTACGACAGCAACCGAGGTGACCGTGGGCTCTAAAATCGAGGTGTTTTGGAAGGACGATGACTGCTTCTACCCGGGTGTGGTGAAGGAGTTCAACGAGGACGGGAAGGCGCACGTGTTGTACGACGACGGCGACGAGGAGACACTGGACCTATCCAAGGAGAACTTCAAAATCATTAACAGCTCGGGCGTGTCGGAGCTGACGGACGAGGCAGCGGACGCGGACGGCGAGAACATCGACTGCGGAGGCGACTACGAGGAGAACAAGCGCGGTGGTGCTGTACAAAACTTCCTCACGCGCTCACTCTGTGAGCGGTGGAGGAGTGAGTTGGGACAATCCCGGCTCACAGAACTGGCAATGACAATGCAGAGAAAAGCACTTTTGGACACGACGATAAGCAACTACGGACCGAAGGCGCGACGCTTCATTTTATTTTGTGAGCAGCACCAACGGCCGTGGCTGCCAGCATCGGAGGCGACTGTGTTGCTGTACATCGCCTCTCTGTTGAAGGATGGGGGCATCAAGTCAGCTTCCTTGCAGCCGTACCTGTCAGCCATCAACAACTACCACGAGGACCTGCGATTTCCTGGACCAGCGAAGGGTCGTGCTGTGACCCGAGCTGTGAAAGGGATGGCGACCATCCAGGCGGAGCTGGCGGTGCAGGAGGAGAACATCGAGACCCAGCGGACTTGGCTGCCAGCGGCACATGTACGACGTGTTCACGAAGCAGCGCTGAAGTTGACTCCGAAATCTCCTGAGGAGCTGCGGCTGCTACGAGCCTTCGCCTACGTGGTTGTTGCCTTTGTGACCTTTGGCATACCGGACACGGGGACTTCGTTGTCACGACAGCACGTTCATTGTGGCAACAGTGAGTTCTCGGTGGTGCTGCTGAAAGAGAAAGGACGGCGACATCACCTTGTGAAGAGACGCCTGTGCATCCCCTGGAAGGGGATGGCTCTTTTGAAGGAGCTGATCGAGCACTGGGAGTTTCACCGTGACACGGCTTGGAGCAGATCTGAGAACACTCAACCTGGCGCCTACTAGCTGCTACCCGAGGACCCGAAGAACTTCAAGGCTTCAGTTGCGAATGACTGAATTGGTCTGGCTCTCAGCGAGCTGTATTGCAGACCCCCGGAAGGAGGTAATTTTTCTGCACACAGCACTCGGAAGGGTGCCACGACGTGTGCTCGAGCTGTGGGTGTTGCAATGGAGAAAGTGTGCTTCTTCGGAGGCTGGTCACAGTTCTCTTCGGCAGTGCAGCACTACATCGACCCGACAGCTTTGAGGGACGCAGACATGAACTACTACTTCGAGTGGTTAACATGGTCACAGTGACAGAGATCAGATTTCTTTTGTGTGCCTCACAGTTTCATCTTTGGTTTCATGGCAAATGAGGATTCGAGCAAAAGAGAAATGTTCAAATTGGAGTGCAACAGAATTTTTGTGGTTTCAGACTTTCAGAATCCGTGACTCCTGCTGCAGTAGAGCCGAATGACACATGTAGCTCCGTTACACAAACAGGATGTACAAGTAGCCACGAAGCGACACGCCTGTTCAGCTCTGTTCCTTTTGCTCTTCCCACCGCTCCCGACCCAAAGGACTCTTTCCTTTTGGTGACTTGCACAGACAGTCTGGACATCTCATCAAACTTGAATTTAGAGAGCATTTAAAAAGCACAAAATGCATTTTCAAACACTTTACAAAATCATTTAATGAAATGTATTGCAGTGCCTGCCTTTGGCAAATGAGGATTCGAGCAAAAGAGAAATCTAAGGTTCCGACGATTTTGCTTTGATCACCGAAAGGCTGCGTATACAAAAGGAGGAGGTGCTGCGATCCAGCTCTCGTATAGTCGGTGCTAGGACGACCGCTCGATACTGCCCGGGAATTTCCTGCTGTCTTCCCATTCAGGCAGACCGCTGCGAAAGATCCAGACTGACAAACCCTTTCGGGAAAAGTGGCTCTAGGGGGAGGAGGTTACATATGAGGACTCTGCCCGTGAAGGAGTAACAGGTGAAGGCTACGTCACGTTACACACCCCGAATCCAGCCACCCCCACAAGACACCCCAAATGCAACTAATTCTGAGGACTGATGCTTGAGCCGGGAGGAGTCAACCCCAACTGCTCCCTCCACCCTGAGTTGGTCCAAAGGAGCACGTGCCTGGTGGTGAGCAGCGATTGGAGCTCCTCCGAGTCGGACACGTCTTCGTGCATGGACTTCCAAAAGCTCATATCCCTCCCCAGTTGGCATAAATGCGCAAACTTCAGAGTCTCTCGCACCGTGAGACACGCGATGTGCTCCTCGTTCTGGCGGATGAAGGACACAAAGCGGTGACTCATGTGGGCGGCGTCCTCCGCCGGTGTGTCGTTGTAATACAATTGCCCCTGCATTACACAGCCATGCCACATCACCATGCGCCCTTCGCCAACAGGGGGATTCCAACAGGCCTTGGAGTGGGAGAGGACGTAATTCCCCATGGTGTAGCCACCTAAATGAAGGCGGGTCTCTGCGACCAACGCACGAGGATCTCCAGGGCACAAGCGATACGCGGCGTAGGCAGGTTGGTACCGAGAAAGTGGAGCGGGCTGGGCGCCAGTGATGTAGGCGGTTTGCTATTGTTCGCAGAAGGCTGGTCTTGCCAGACGCAGGAGGACCCAACAGCAGGGTGATCGTTTCCGGCCTCAAGTGCCCGCTCACTCCGTTGAGAACGGTGAGGTGAGTGGAGGCTTCGGCACCGCAACAGCGTGCAAAGGGCGTGCAGGCCGCCTGCAGCACGGAGCTCTTGGTGGAGCCTGCCGCACTTGACTCCACCAGATACTGCGCCCGAAGCAAGCATCCACCCCTTAGAACAGCACAACCCATAAACAAAAATCACCAATCTCCGTGGAGCAAGGACGGAGGAATCTATTGCATCGCACGTCAGCTGAGTTTTGGTGGGACGGCGGTAAAATCTCCAGTAGTCGTGCTTGCTATGAACAGACCACCGCCAGGGCGCTCCCAACACTGTCGATTGCAGAAAGCAGGGGATTGGTTTTACTGGGCTGCTGGGGGGCAAGCTAGGGCCGACTCGGAATGGTCCAGACCAAAGGCAGCCTCTACGTATGTTCGACGTTTATTATAACAAGGCAGGCTCAGCGCGCGTTCCCCCTGCAAATTGGGAAAAAAATATTGAAGAACCGATAACTACACAAATTGAATTTGCACATGTGGCCGAACATCTTCGGCGCAAGATTATCTTCCCAGGAAAAGGTGTGCTCGCCTGAAGGGACGAGAACTTCACACTAATCGTAAACTTTGCTTGTGAGCGCGCCATCAAGGAAAGGAATCCTTGCACCGCCTTCTGTTTCGTCTCATCCTGCGCAGATAGGTATTCCGCACCTGCCATCTGAGCCCTATGTCTTGTGCACTGTCTTAAGCCTGGGCTTCACCCAGCCCAGGTCCTCTTGAAACCTCAGGGATGACGCCCTTTGTGGTACAAACCTTCTGCGGCAATGTGCGAAGCTAGCACTTCGTAATGCCTTGACAAGCCCCCTGCCACCTTAGACCCTTGACAAATGCCTCAAGGTAGAACTCGTGGCAGCCCTGCGCTTCAGCTTGACAAATGCCTCAAGGTAGAACTGGTGGCAGCCCTGCATCAGCTTGACAAATGCCTCAAGGTCGAACTCGTGGCAGCCCTGCGCATCAGCTTGACAAATGCCTCAAGGTAGAACTCGTGGCAGCCCTGCGCATCAGCTTGCTTGGAGCTTCCCGCAGCTTAACTCATGCCATGTGCAGAAAGCCGGTGACTCGAATCCACTCGCAAACTGCCACCAAACGCGGCCACTAGCTCAAACCCACACTGAGGCAATTGCGAGGCAGGCGTGTGTGAGTCGTGTGTGCCATGCATGGGTATTGAAGGAGTTGACACCCTAGATATCCGATGGCCAAAGCAAGGTGTCGAAAGCATCGTCACATATCGAACTCAACATTTATGAGGCCGCTTCCCTTGCTTTAGCGGCGTCAGCAAAATGATCTATCATCACTTTGGTCTACCTCGATTCACAAATCAATTCAAAAACCTCAGCAGCCTGAGCGGAATGTCATTGATGATTTCCACGATCTCTGAACTGGCACTGCCTTGGCACGTATAACTGACGTGTAAACCACGCACAAATCCTAATAGAGGAAGCCTACAGGGCTGCCAACGTATCCCGAGAGGAAATCATGAGTTTTAGCTCTGCATTCACTGTGTGAGTGCGCGCGTGCATGACTATGTTGGCATGAATTCATTTTTTTGAGCCGATACCTGTTCAACACATCTTGAACGAATTCTGAACGAGGAATCGTAATAGATGTGCACAATGCTTTCAACTGGTGGTAGGAGAGACAAAAAATACCAATACTACTTGCTTAGTAGTCGCAAAAATTGACAGATTCTTCTCAAACCTTTTATGAAAGGGTCGGCACATTAATGGTGTGACTATATGATAGCCGTGTGAGCCCAGTTTGAAATTGATAAGATGGTGACGGTGTCAATAGAATCGCGCCACTAAAGAGCGCGATGCAGAGAGAAAAGTGTTGGAAACACACACACCATCGAGTCGCCACCCTCCACAAGGCTCTTTACTCTTCGTGACGTTTCCTGCGAACCGAGGTCGACAGATGTCACAACCTGCACAACTCCAACGGCGAAAGGAGCCACCGTCCTGCGGCGAATGCCGAATGCAAGCACGCAATATTGTAACTCCACCTTAACCCCGAAGAAAAACTTGGACACAACGCGAGTGGCCTGAGTTAATTGCATTCCACAACGGTGCAACGCTATGGTTGGCTGAGATTAGTCCTACGTGTGGAAAGCATGAGATGCACCCGTTTACAAGTGACGCTACCTCAAGAGCATTCATGCTTTTTTGCATGAACTTCACTTCCTTTGCAAAGGATCGAAAAGATATGTCGCGTATTGGGGGAAGCGTAGGCGCTCCAGAGTCTGAAAGATTCGAGTCGGACGCATCGTGGAACACTTCCGCTTCCGACTCCCGCGGACTTGTTTGAGGCGCAGCCTACAACCGCACCACCCAGCACCTTCGTCAATCAAGCCATAGACTAAAGCGTATTTGACTGCAGGAGAAAGAAACTCCGCCTTCGGATATTCAATAAGTTTGGGCCTTGCGAGCTCCTTGACTTTTCAACTTGACTGTGCAACTTGCATATTAAGGAAGTGATGTCGAAGATGTCGAAGATGTTCCTGGATCGCGTGCGCAATACGAGACAAATTTCCAGTAGTACTGGTGAAAGTTTCTGTAGCACATTGCGCAGCTGCTAGAAGACGGAGGACCTGCCCAATGAGCACTGCAACTATTTTGACACCCTGACAGGCATCAAAGATATCAACCTTCAAAGTGGGCAGATAGAGACCGACACCTGTCTGAGCGCCACGTGCAACTCCGCCAACTCCGCAGCCTGCTCTTCGATCTTGGATTTGAGCTTAATTTCATTTTCACGTAGCTGCAAAAGGTCGTGCTCAAGCAAAGCGATTCGCTCGTCTGGCGTCATACCATTCGTTTCTACCAGGATAGACGATGTGTCACCCTTATTGCTGTGCATTCTTCAAATAATGAGGAGGTCGGCCTTTACAAGCTACTCAGACACTATTTTACCTGACGCGAGGATCCGTCCATCGCATGATAAATCAAAACCGGCACCTCAAGTAAAGCGCAGTCCTTTCGTTTGAATATATTCCATATTCGATAGGGAAGGGTTATTGTACTGTACGCGCTGGAATTCACACGTCGTTTTCGTCTCATCCCGGAAAAATTCTGAACCAGCGTGACGGTCATGGGTCATATCGTCTCGCATCGTCTCGCGTGTCATCGTGAATTTAATTTCCAGGATCATCTACAGTATTTATCTTCCATCGATATCGCGGATACGATTGCCGTTGGCGTTGACTAGGGCTCTAGCTCAAGGATAAAGAGCTGCGCACCAACATTTACTGCTCATAATTTTCTCAACGGTCCTTCGCTTCTCCTCATGGGCAGAACGATGTCGTGGCTGCTGTGTTATGCGCAGGGATTTCGGAAGTGTTTGGCTGCTTATATTTTTCAGTTTGTTCATGCATATACGATACTCATTTTGTGCAGCTTGTGTCGCAAGTTTTCCGATGGCGAGGAGGGGCGCGCTTTCTTGAGGTGTGGAAGTCTAGGGCAACCTAGCTTGGGATCACACCCAACCACATCGGACCCACCTTGTTCTCACGTTTTATTCAACTCACTTTGAATATGCATATAAAGTTTGAGGAGCATCGAGGTGTGATAAGTTAGAGACTGATTTATCTTTTTGGGTTTATGGCGTCATCGCGACCTCTTGGGGTGTCGAAGTCAAGGTTGAGCATCGCAACCTTGCTTGGTCATGGGGAGACAGACTTTCGCCCCCCCATAAAATGGGGGTGACTGTCTCTTCCTGTGTCACCCCTCGCCGTGTAGTGTCACTTGCATCTTGCCTGCCGTCAGCTCCGACCGATAATAAAACACCTAAGGTATTTTATTATCTCATCTTAGTTTGTTGTGACCTCCGGGACCTCCGCTGTCCAGCTTCGTTCGTTCGGGGACCGTGATATATATAAGTTACATTATCATATATATATCTCTCTCCGTTCCCATCAGGTTATGGCCTCACCACTGTTCAGTGGTGGTTTCAGGTTTCATCTTGCTTTGATCCCGCGGAACAAGCGGTTATCGTAGCGGAACAAGCTACTCACACCCGGCTGAGCGCATTGCTCACCGACGCATCTGACTCCGCGTGTCTCCAGCGGCACCGGTCGTCTCCCCGGAACGGAACCAGTTCCCGGACTTCGCGTGCGGCATCTGCACGTCCAACGACGACATCGCGACATCAGCGACGTTTTGCTTTGACGACGACCTTGGGCGCGTCAAGGAACATCTTGTTCGAGTAGAATTCACCACATGCTTGACTTCTACGGCGGGCTTTGAGCGGCATTCGCTTCTTCATTTTTTTTTCGACACGTGTTCAGTGTCGCGAACAACGTTCACGTGATCCTACTCTACACTCTGGCCAGCAGCACCTCGACTGCAGCAAAATTGGCTTACCGCACGACGTTTTTGACGTCACCGCCGTGTTCCTCGTCAAAATCTACCCCAATTTGACTTTTTCATCGTTCGATTTGGTTATTTTTGGCGAAAGTTACGTTTTCGTTTGGGAACCCTAAGTATTGGGCTCCAGAATTTCCAGCTTACAGCGGCCATGGCTTCGTATCGTCAGCGTTCGCGCATTTCTGCAATTGCCTCCGCGCTGCAGGTGATTCGACTACAAGAACTTACCCCTGGCTACGATCTGGTGGTGTCTGGTGGTGCTTAATATGCACCAGACACCAAAATCGAGTCCATCAACCACATCGTCGACATGAGCTTTGACCACTACGACCTCACCCCGCAGCATCCTCCACTCTTCCCTCCACCCTGCGTGCCCCTTGGCCACTGCCTGGTGGTGTTTAGTGGTGTTGCAGCCCTCATCCCGCCGTTTTTCCTCTCTGCTTTCGCACTTGCTCGCGGCAGAGTGGAGCCACACCGCATTTTCCACCTCCGCCCCCCCCTGGGGTGTCCACGTCCCCGCACTCGCTCTGTTGGTGCCACGCATCGTCGCACCGCATCGCGTGGGCGTTGGATGACAACGTCTTGGCGGCGCTCAGCTTCGTTTCACCATCGTGAGCTACGCCGCCGTCCACCCTCGATTGCCGGGGCTAGATTCGCCGGCTGGCCTGTGGGAGTAGTCATCCCCACAGCACATGCATGGGCGTAAGCCCCTAGAGCACGCATCTAGAGACCAACGCAGGCTGAGCCACACTAGTTGGGTTGAAAAAGACCCCTTTGGGTCTCACGAGATGTGTGTTTCCTTAGGGTTTCGCCTTTGTGCTTGCCGTAGGATCTTAGGCCTGGCCTGGCAAGTTGGCATCGTGACACCTCACACCTTCGGGGTGAGGTGGTGTCATGGGGAGACAGACTTTCGCCCCCCCATAAAATGGGGGTGACTGTCTCTTCCTGTGTCACCCCTCGCCGTGTAGTGTCACTTGCATCTTGCCTGCCGTCAGCTCCGACCGATAATAAAACACCTAAGGTATTTTATTATCTCATCTTAGTTTGTTGTGACCTCCGGGACCTCCGCTGTCCAGCTTCGTTCGTTCGGGGACCGTGATATATATAAGTTACATTATCATATATATATCTCCGTTCCCATCACTTGGGTTCGAACCCAACCACATCGAAGTCCTCTGTGTTAGCGCACGAAGCTTTGCACTAGATTTGCTGAGAGTAATATTAGTTCACCATCTTGCGCGCAAGGATTGTCGTCAAGTATGCACGAGAAGGTCACTTCATGACAAAGAGCTTTTTGGGTTTGGGTTTTCATGTACCCAAACCAACAAATGCCAAACAGTCAAGGTCTTCCCGTGCCTCCTAGCAAACGAAACTACGCCGCTGATATTTTGCCAAGATATATATCTTCAAGTTCCCTAAAGCACAAGGACTGAGATACATTGTTTGCGAAACAAACAGTTTATTTCCTTGGCAGATTTATTGGGTTTGGGCTCGAATGTACCCAAACCCAATATATTCCAAACAGCCAAGGGCTTCCCGTGCGTTCTAGCGCACGAGACTTTCCGCAAATATTGTCGAGATATATACATTTATTAAGTTCCCTGAAGCTCAAGGACTGGCATACACTGTGCCCGAAACGAACAGTTTATTTCTTTGGCAGATTTATTGGGTTTGGGCTCGAATGTACCCAAACTGTCAGGGATATGACCGATGACATATGTGTCATACCTGTCATACGTGCCATACATGTCATACATGTCATACCATGTCATGTCATGTCATGTCATGTCATGTCATGTCATGTCATGTCATGTCATGTCATGTCATGTCATGTCATGTCATGTCATGTCATATGTTATAATAACATACAGTCGTCGAGTATCGTCAGTACGGTCGACTATGACATGAACAATCATAATATCTGTCATCCACTCACCATGAGTGACATCTGTCATCGAGAGGCTGAGTACAGCATCTCGATGATGAAGCAAGACAAGTTCTTGAAGAACAAACTGTTCTGAAAGGACGCGTCTTCGCTTCAAGCATGAATTGAACACCATGCGGGTATCAACAGGCTAATTCGATCAGCCGATATTGTTAGTTCACCCAATGTTCTCGGGTTCACAACCCGATGGTGGTAACGCCTATGAGGCGTGAGGACATTGAGGTATATGAGAGAGCATTGAGCTCAAGCAGGGGATTCTGGATACCAGACTGCACTCATACCCACCAAATACTTGTTGCGAGTTGCTACTGTTCAATAGCAGCCGCATAGTCTGAAAGGTTGAATAAAAACCTTGACAGTGGTATTCTCCGTCCACGCGACGAACGAGGACACATAAGTGTGTGCAGCAGTAGATATATTGTATATTGTATACGGTGTGTGTGACAGGTATCGCGCATACAAAGCGGCGACAGAGTTCGCGCACACATATTGAATATCTACAATTGTATAACAGCATTCAACAGCAAACGGAGTGCGCGAGGAATTGTCATCGCGAACGCATTCGCAACTGATATCGCTCGCATAAATATCGTCAGAAAATAACAGCGACAAGGTGTGCTCACTGTATACAGATCGCACATACATGCTGTTATCATTCGCAGGGTTGGTACGATATGCGACATACGGACGCGCGAATGATTAAATCATCATCAGTATGTATGATCCGTACGCGCGATGGCATTCGTACCATGCGACACATACCGGCGACAGCGATGTTCGCTATCCGCAGCGACATACATCGGCGACAGCGATGATCGCTATCCGCACTAATTGTTCAGTGCAGCGCACGCACATGAAAATTTCGTTATTGCAAATGATTGCAAAAATCGCTCATCGACGCGCATATACGATGGTTTAGCTCGTCAGGAGATGCGCACCTGCTATGATTTCATCATGCTCAGGGGACGCGCGATGAGGGCGCATGATTCGTATACATCAACATGCAGCGCGCTATTCAATATCCGTGACGCGCGCACATAGCATACAAAAATGATGTGTGTTCGAATACTGGCAAATGTACATACCATGTTTGCAGTCGGACGCATAATATAACATCAGATGAACATTGATGCTGTGCAGTCATATGTATATTGTACCATGCAGCATTCACCATACATGCAGTATACACCATGCAGCACAATACCACCATGTTATACTGCGACATATGCACCATTCATACTGTTATAATTATCAGTTTGGTCATAAATGTTTGACATATATGCACACATATATACATCCAACTTGATCACGATGACAGTTGGTATACATAGGCATATATAACAGTGTATCATGGAAGTATTGCAAGCTTAAAAAGTAAGGACCTATCTGAAAATCACCATATAGTTCTGTCGATCGACTTGGTGACTGTCTGTCCGCGCCTAACCGACCATAGGCGTGTACCCTATGGAACCGGGGGTTGAGCAAGCAATACAACCATATTACACTGTAGAAATGCACATCTTACATACATACCAGATGTTGCATCAATATATCACATAGCATACCTGCTGTGCAAGTGTAGGCTATAAATGAACCCACTTGGTATAAGGTGCCGATCATGATCATTAAGACAATAATTAGCTCAGTATTTCCTGACGCAGGATTTGGGATGGGATACTGTTCTACTGTTGATCAATGAAAGGAATACTCACCGGAGCCATGTGTGAAATACATCAATCAACTCGTCATTCCTCATGATGAGATATGCAGGATTACAACCTACTAACCAAATTGATATTTATCATACTAGCTACATGTTGTCCAGTGGTATACAAATCATCTTATACGATAAATCAATTTGCTTTAGTGTACTAAATCAGCAAGTACCTGCATAATGCACAATCACTGACACTATGTTGACATTCACTGATTCAGTAAGTGAAATGATCAACTATATATCAACCATGTCTATGATAATGTAGATACCATCCAACAAACACATGTGCGTGTTGGATGTCAGTGATGGCGATAGTTATGGTAAACAGGATAATACCACATGCTGTAGGGCTGGATGGAGAATATCTCCAGACCCGAAGGCAGTATACGGTGTTCAAAATGCAGCTGGTAACTGCTGAACACTGTCCATACCTTTACTATCGCAGGAGCAACACCAACTTCTACATTGCATTCTGGCAATTGATACAGTATTGATCAGTTCAAATGCATGTAACTCTCTCAGATCAGTAATCATATTGACATCTGATAGAGGTTGTTATAGACAACACACACACACACACGACACACACACATGTGTGTGTGTGTGTCAGGGCTCGTCATGAATACACTCGTAATCATGATTACTTTCATGATTAGACGTTTTTTGGTACTAATCAAGTCTTGATTATACCCGACAGGGTACTAATCAAGTCTTGATTAGACCCGACAGGGTACTAATCAAGTCTTGATTAGCCACGGCAGGGTACTAATCAAGTCGTGATTTTTTAATCATGACAACAGTGGTGATATGATATATGTGGCCTCTGACAGTCGAGAGACAGTCTGCCGCGACGGCCGGGTGGCCGTCGTCGGGTGGCCGTCGGTCGGGTGCTAATATCACTTTGTCTATTTTGTGGCTTCGTTGCACATGAGCACACGTTCGTTCAGGCATCAGGCTCCACAATCGCCCGTGTGTTTTCTCAGATTTCTAGGACAGTTCGTCACGCATACCGTACTTAAGCACGCACACACCGCAGAATGGGTCGGAGCAAGAAAAAACCCGTTACTAACAGGCAACAGACGCTAGACATGAAGCAGTATCCGGCTTTGAAAAAGCCGCTTGAGCACATAGAGAAACAGATTCAGATCCCGGGGTCCTTTTGGACGCTTGCTTCCGGGCGCATATCAGAGAGCGAGAAGGAAACTATTTTTTTGTGTACCATACGCGAGTTCTCGCTTTCGCAAAAAGTGTCAGGCGAGGCAGCTCCTTCGCAGGCTTTTCAATATATTGCAGGAGCGATGGGTCCGACTGGGACCGGCAGCCTTGAGGAAGGCGATGCTAGTGGCGAAATATTTTGGATTGAATATCCACTGTCATTTCTACAGTATTTCTATGCCACATTCCCTCTTTCTACTGAAGAGCAAGCACCACGTGCGGAATCCGCTTTGGTACCCCTCACGCCGCAGAATGAGAAACGTCCCCCTCGCCATCCCGACTTTCCGAACCTGGTATTTCTGTTTGCTGAAGTGTACACGTATCATTCAGGTACTTCTGACGATCTGGTTGAGATGGGACCTAAGTCTGGACAATTTGCGACTCAGTTTGTGTGCACGATCAAGAACAGTGATGGCACCGCCTGCGGCACGATACGCAACCTATTTCACGAGCTTAAGAAGTCAGTAAGCACGAGCAACCTGATCACGCACATTAGGCGCTATGCACATGCTATACACATGCCTCCAAACAATGAGCTAAAATTTGCCCCACTCAGATGAGCAAAGAATGACTAAATGAACCAACAACCGAAAATATCCGAAAATCGTGATTAAACTAATCAAGTCTTGATTATACCCGACAGGGTACTAATCAAGTCTTGATTAGACCCGACAGGGTACTAATCAAGTCTTGATTAGACCCGACAAGGTACTAATCAAGTCTTGATTAATCACAGCACCCCACTAATCAAGTGTAATCATAGTATTCATGACGAGCCCTGGTGTGTGTGACACTGCTTTGATTCATTTATCAAGCTTTGTTCTAATTTACTTGGAATCTGAAGATATCACTTGATACTCTTTCAGTGCACTGCCATATGCCCAAGTAGATGATAGGTTACTGACTAGTTATCACTTAAGTGACTGCACTTAAAGTTGATACACCTATATATATATCATTGGGATTTGGTCCACTTTTCATGGGTTTTAATCAGCAAAACCCAATGTACCAAAAATTGACCATATGTATATCTTCACAAACCAACATGAAAAATGTCAAATTCCATTTCATGTATTCAGGTGAGATATATTACAGAGGTGTAATAGCTGTATACATTGTAGTATACACCTAGTGCTCACACACACACACACTGAAATATATGTCAAAAAGTGGTGAAAATGGGTAAAAATCTCACACGCATGATTTCAAAATGAAAAATCAAGTCTGATTTTTTTTGCTCATCCAATTTTTTACCTATCAATGGTATATGCAAAAATTTGTGAGCACTTGTAACACCCTGTAACACCCTAATAATCGTGTGCAAAAACTAGGGGGTGTAACGTACCTCCCAGATATCACGAAGTAAACAGTGACATGCTAAATGCAGTTTTGCTTCATTCCTTCAGGAAATGTTCATACTGCTTAAATTTGATATAATTAGGTGTTACTGATACCATGTAGCACCCTAATGTCACTGTAGGTGATAAGGGTCACAGTAACCCTACACACCCTTAAATGCCACTATATAATAGTGAAACATGATGGAAACACCGAAATGCTTCCAGTATAATTATATTGTTGATCAGACAATATAATTATATCGGGCAACAACCTCCCGACGAGATCCAGACGGGACTTGAACCTGCGCGCTCAAGGTGCAAGTCCAACACATAGCGCCCTACGCCTTAGCGCTATGTCATCAGATCGCGCAGGTTCAAGTCCCGTCTGGGTCTCGTCGGGAGGTTGTTGCCCGATATAATTATATTGTCTGATCAACAATATAATTATACTGGATGCATTTCGGTGTTTCCATCAA